>BOSO01003792.1:0-34494 GCA_018403395.1 Gorsachius goisagi
CCTCCCAGCTTGTTATGCACCTGGCCGAGCAGGAGAAGCTCAAAAAGTCCTTGAGTAGTCTGAGCACTACTTGGCAACAACTAAAAACATCAGTGTGTTATCAACATTCTTCTAGTACTAAATCCAAAACACAGCACTATGCCAGCTTCTATGAAGAAAATTAACTCTGTCCCAGCCAAAACCAGGACATATGCACAGGGAAAATGTAGAAGTCAGAAGAGCAGCTTCCAGCTGACAAAATTCACTTGCTCATAAACCAGCATAGCCTCTCAGGGATGGAAAGGGATTGTTTTGCACTCCTCAGAGTAAATCTCTCTCAGGTGTAGCACAGGACAGTTTGGTTTCTTTTAAAAATGGGAAAAAGAAACACTAAGAGAGACAACACTGCAATGGGTGTGAATCGCAAAGCTTTGGAAAACATGGTGTAAAAATAACCCGAACACACTCAGTAAGTCCTATTGGGCCATGGTAAACTGGCATCTAATAATTTTTGCCTTTCAGAAGGCAAAATGGTCCGACTTGAGAACTTTGGTTTGCTATGCATTGTACTGGAAATATGTAGGTGCTTCAGAAGACCCTTTTTTTTTTTTTTTTGGTTCAACACTAAAACTCTAGTAAAAGAAGAATTAGAATTTGGGAGGAGAACAATTTGGAAACTCACTCCTATCCCGTAGCTTGTGTTCTTTAGGGCTACTGCTGCTAGCTTTTTCCACTCAACTCACAGCGGAAATTCTCTGTGGCTGGCCACTTGTGCCTTTCAGTAAAGGAGCCATCCCTGCAAGGTAAGAGCCTTCAGCTGAGGGCTTCCCTGTGCTTCCAGCTAGATGCTGCCGTCACTAATCCACAGCATGTGCTTCAATGAATGTGCTCCTCTCCCTGCTACTGTAAATCACACATACACACTCACACAAAAGAAATCCGCTATCAATTAGTGAAAAGACTGATTAATTAGAGCATCCAATGTGAAGAACACATTTCAAGTTTCTGTGTCCCCCCAAATCAGGAACAATTTATGTATTAGATCTGATAAGTGACGTAACTATCTGGTTAAAATAGGTGTTCTGGAGCTCCATTAAGAACTGAAGGGATTATTTTATTCTCAAGTAGTTTTGTTAAGCGAGCTCTATTCTGGTGCAAGTGAGACTGTACAAGCCAATGCTTCTTACACTGTTTATGGAAAATGTCAAACAGCCCCAATATTAAAATACCATTGCTGGAGTCAGGTGTGACATGACTTTACTTCGGCACAGAGCATTCCTATGGTACTGAACCATTTAGCAAGAGTTAATCTCAAATACTGTACACACCCCAGCTTCCAGAAATACCTGTTCGCTTAAGTAATCAGTTGAGAGTGTTAAAAATGTGTATGTATGTCTCTTTTTATCTATATTTGTGGTATCAGTCCTAAAGTGTGTTTGCAAGATGATCAATTATTGTATCTGGATTTCAGTATTTCATACAAGTCACAATCTGATCTCTGCTACGGACAAGGGGAAAGATTGAATTTCTATTTCAAAATGAAGGTGGGTTTTTTAATAAAAATTGGGAGGAAAATTAAAGCTATTTTCTGTAGAAATCTATTAACCAGGAGAGGAAGACAGAGATTTCAAAATTAATTACTGCTTATATAGAAGCTGAGACTTTAGTAGCCCAGGAAAGTATTTGTTCACAAATGTCACAGAATTGGTTTATATCAAGATAAATCTACTCCTTCCAAACCCTTGAGAACATTGCCAAATTTGAGAAGTTGCTCCAAATTATCAAGTCCAACTCACCACTTATCCAAAGTATTCTTCACTTCCAGTGGTTTCTGAAGTTCAGCTCAGTTCAGAAGCAGCCCTCTGCAGGATTGCTACAGCAGCCCTCTTCTCTGAAATAGGGACAGTTAAATCATTGAATTAAACTCAGAGCCAGCTTTAACTCTTTTATACCTTTTCAGAAGTCATAAATAATTAACAGTAAAACAAAAAAATATAGTATCATGCTTCAGCTGGAATTCATGCAATAAATCTTTCCTACCCAACAGAAAACAAACTGCCTTGTATGGCTGCAATACCATACAAGAGGTCTTTGTTTCAGTTGCCACACAGCGTGAAAAAGCTTTGCTTCCCACATTCTAACCAATATACATTTGAAATGCAAGTGCCTAAGGCTAGGACTTGCATTCATATACTCTTACCTGATTACAAGTGACCAGGTGGAGGAACACCCACAGCATTCCATGTGCTGTAAATGGTTTTTAACAGTGATGTGTTGGGCCAGTACTCATGTGTGTGAGGCAGCGTGTGGTACTTGCCAGGAGCCACCCCTCTGCAAGGTTTTGAAAGGCTGGGACAAGACATTGTGTACAGTAACAAAAACCACAGTAGTTTGTAAAAAGATTTACCTTGTCTGACATTCTGGATTTGTGCCAGAGAGAAGAACTCCATATCCATGTTAGTTTAAATGCTAAACAAAACATGGCCCAGGACAAGGGTGTAGAAGTTCTAACTTTGCTTTTGCTCTAGTTCCCATCCCAAGGCTACGTAAAGATAAGAACACTGTGAGAAGGTGCTCTCTGTTTTGCCTTTTCCTTTCTGGTATGTGTATTGCTTTCTCTGAAAATCCAATGTATGTTAAATTAGGCTCATCAGTGTTTCCTCAAGGACCTTAATAGCTAATTTAATTGGATTATCTATAAGCTTGCAGATGCTAAGCTATCCAAGATGCATTAGGTAAAGAGGCAGCAGTACAGACATGAGTTGGCTGAAACTAAATTCTGCCTGGGATTTGAAGTAACATTGTTCTTTTAGGGAAGGTGGCATTACTAGGCATGTGGTGCTTGGTTTGTGTTTCAGGTTATGATCATTCTGGCAGCTCCTGCGGATCACTTTTGACCCTGTTACATAAATCTCAGTGAAGTTCTCAAAAGTCGTTACCATCAACTTTGCCTCAGCTAAACATAGGCATCTTCCTACGGTTACAAGCTGCTAGTCAATGAAAACACCACTTTGGGGCAACAGGAAAGACGTTCTCCATAAGATCCCCTAGTGTATTTTATCTAAAAGTGTCTTAAACATGACACCCAATATCTTACAATTAACAGGAAAAAAGGCAAGTCTTGTACCTTAGCCCTTTTTAACACAGGTGTTACGGTGGTTATAAGGAAATAGGAGATTCTCCCCTCACTCTCTCGAGTGAGAGTGAGGGAGTGGAGAGGTGAGGTGAGGTTCAAACATATCTTGTATCTTAGATGCAAGTGACAGATGCTACCTTCCAGACCTATATACATTTAATTTACATTTTACATTTTAACTGAAATCTTCTCAACTTTTACATTAATCCAAAGTGATTAGGTTTGTGACATCTAAAAAGATGCACTTCTTAGTAGCGTCCGTCATTTGTGGAAAGGACTTGTTGCTCAGCCTGTCCCATGATTAGCATAAGGACAGGAAAATAAGCAGGACAAGGCTATAGCGCTGGCACTGCTACATTACAAAACCACTTATATGTGGTTATGTAAGCTTTTGGAAGATGTGCCTGTTCAAAAAGCATGAATTCAATGATTATTGAAGAGCAGGCCACTCTGTGCTAGAACTAATCCTTTCAGACTAAACAAAGCTACCTCTTTGGTCGAAGTTTTCCCAAGTTTTAGATTCAATTTTATAAATTTGGCCTGTATCAACTTGAGCAAGAATACAAAGAAACCATCTCAAGGGCAACTTAGGCAGTCATGACCAAGAAAGAGGACAAACAAGAATTGCTTTGTTAGTTACCACACAAGAAAGAACCAAAGATTTTTTTAACTTAAATTTAAACACAACAGAAAAAAACAGAGAGAATCTTTACAAGCAAGCCTAAGTTGAAAGCTCACCAACTGAATATTCAGACAGAAGTCTGTGAAATTTTAATTTCAGGCTCAAGATGAATTTTTTCATTGTTAGGAAGAAATGCTGGAGTACATGTGATAACCAAAGAGAATGCAACGTCTGTAACTACATGTGTGAATGCTCATTCACACATAAAGATGTAGCTGGTTTCTATGCAAGTTGGTCCCTTTGGAAATTCAGTCTCAAATTGGTAAGCCAAATTGATGCTTAGATTTTAGTTCTATAAAAATGCCCTGATATGGCAAAGCAGTAGTATGCAGTTTAGTTTTAAACCTAATTCCATAGGAAAATCAAGCATGTATATAAATACTTTGCTAGTGAAAGTGAGAACATCTAGCTTCTTACTTAGGTAAAGCCTCAAAAGTGGAATTTGGTGTTTTTCATGGCTGCATGTCCTTGATGGAAATGTATTGCGTTCCTGTACTGCTAAAAACTATGATTTTGAGAGAAAAGCCAGGACACTGACCATTTTTATTTAGCAGTCTGTTCAGCTTAAAAACATCAAAGTTCCCTGTACGAAGGTGTCAGTACAAGCAGGTGTAACAGATCAGTGGGAAAAAGCAGAATAAGAATATTGAATATCTGGAAATAGTTTGTAGGGATTATTACGTAACAGTGCCTTGGATCAGCTACAGTAGAGTATTTCCCAACTCTTTGGAAGAAAAGGTGGTTAATAATTACCCTTTGTTGTGTTGGCCGTTAGTGTAGTTTTAACCATTTTCTCTCATTTACACATGCAAGTCTGGTATGTCATCATTTAGGAAAAATCTTACAAGCCATGAGTTTAATGTTGTCATTATGTTAGGGTTATTTCCAACATTACCTTCCATGTAGATTAAAGCTAGTTAAATCTTTGCCAAGTTATTTCCAGTGAAGTCAGTCTAGCATCCACCTGCCATTTAGTAAATGTGGAATTAAATATTGACAAGTAAAAGCTTTTATTTTGTAAGGTCATGCCCTGATTTAAGACCAGAACTGCTCCTGGGGACAGGTTCTTTCCAGGTGGAACCTGGAAAGGAAACGTTCTCAAAGTAACTCTTGTTATAAAAAAACATTATGCCCCAAAATGAAGCCCTTCTAGGGTGGGAATTTGGGGCTCAATCGCAAATAAGGGAGACTATAGAGCATCTAAGGGTCTTTTGGTTGAACATTGGATAATACTTTCAAATTTCCCAAGATATGTTTGAGAAGCTCCTGTTGTCTTTATTAAATCTATAAACAAGGGAACTTCTCACCAGGGTACTAAGGGCTTGAGCCTTCCTTCTCTCTTTGTGTAGTAGCAAAACTTGCTTCCAGCAGGCACACATACCCTGACAGATGAATTCTTTACTCATCTTTTCCTAATGTCTCATTACAGATATTGAGAATGGGCCGGCAATTTCTACAGAAAGAGTTTTTCCAGTCAGCGGTCCTACTACACTTAGGAATTGTTTACTACTCCTCTTGAAATCTTCAGAGGAGAACCAGTGATCTTTTCAAAAGATCGCTTAAACTGCTAACACACCAGGCTTTAACACAAGGCCCCTCCAGGTGGGGCTCCATGTTCTGACTCACAGTACCATCCTCAACAATATAACGCCTCCTTCTAGCCTTAGACATCACCCTTGACCTCTGTGGAGGGGGAAATGAAGCAAAATGCCTTTGCATGCATTGCACTCTCAGCCCGTCTCTAATGTGCTCAAAACTTGAGTTGCAGGGCTCGAGCTCCAGCCCCCTGGGAGCAGCAAGCGCTGCTCAAGCCTGGAGTCCACACATTCCTCACAGTGCTGAATGTGCCTAAAAAGGAGGCAGAGCAAGCCCAGAGTAGAAATATATACTCATGTTGCTTTCTTGTGAAAGTTGGTCCTGGAAATCAAGCTAGGAAAATAAACTTTGCCAAACTTTGCCCTATCCAACCTGCCCAGTTATTTTAAATAGCCCCAATCCCAGTTTTGCTTCAAGCTGCCAGACCCTTTTAGCTTGTCTAGCTGTAGTTTTAGGTCTGATACCTTATTTTTCTTCATCTAGGGACTAAAAATAAACACAGAGATATTTGTGTAATGAATTATTCTCTCCACAGATTCATGAAACCTGGCAAGCAGCAGTTCACCATTTATTCTCTTGAAGGCTAAGAGATATTACCAAAGTATTCCCCTCTAAAAGTAGGGAAAGATAATTAAATACAAGAATTGGCTTTAAAGTGTCACTACCTTAATTTGTATAATTAATGCTTCATATGTAAATATGGTAAAATTCTGCATGTTGTGAATATAGGTGTTTTTTTCCCACCTTGAGGAACTGGAGAATGAAAGAAAGGTCTAGTGAGATGGATCCTCCCCCTCTCCCAAGCTTTAGCTGTGATTTCCAGGGGCATTTAAATTTCTTTTGTTGTAGATTTAAAAAAATGTTACAAAAAATATTTTGTCACACTCACTAGGTTTCAATTACATGAATGTAAATATGTGAAACTCCCTTACATTTCCAGGGATTATGAAATACTGGAAAGGCTGATGGCTCAAGTACCTGCTTTGCATTTCAAAACCTATTTGGGTCAAAGTCTGCTACCATTTTCAGCAGTTCGTGGTGTCAGGGCCCCGAACACATAGCCCGTTCTGGGCTCAGGGCCAGCTTAGAGGATGGGTGCAGGCACCCAGCTGTGAGGAGAGCCTCTCCAAACAGCGGGGATTCCCCTCCAGCTTCACTCAGGAGAGCACGGCAAGGGGACGTTCTTGGCCATTGTCCTCAGTCCAGCTTAAGCTGATCCAGATTTTTACTTTGCGGCTCAAACTCAGACCTGTCTCGTTACCATTGACTTGCCTGGTGAACCCTGGGTGCTGGGGTCACAGGCCTGGCCATGACTTGCTGACTTTGATTCTCATCTGAGCCTCAGACCTTTCTCATCACCAGGGGCTTGTCTGCAGATCAGGGCTCTTGGCTGAACCTGGCCAATGCCACCAGGTAGCTGGCAGTCAAACAAATAAATAGTCCACAAAAATAGTACCCAACACACATAAAAGGCACCATTATATAGTAAATTCAGATGTCATGTGGACCTGCAGACCAACAAAAAAGAACAAAGGACTGGAGGTACAGATGACTTGTCATAGCCCACCCCTCACCAGGGCAAGACCATCAACCTTAGGACCTGGAGAAGCAGAGGATGGGTGAGCATCATGCTAGAGAGAAGAGCAGCAGCTGAGGAGCAGATGTATAACACTTCTTACTGCATTGTTATTCTCTCTTCCTTTGTAATAAATAGATCTGGACTAGTAACGAGACTCTTAAAATTCCAATTATAGCAACAGTAAACTCACAGTTAACAATAAATTCATAGTAGATCTAAGGTGTGCTTCCTCTTGGCCCGTAAACAATATCTTGAACATA
This sequence comes from Gorsachius goisagi, assembly GCA_018403395.1. Classification (NCBI taxonomy): domain Eukaryota; kingdom Metazoa; phylum Chordata; class Aves; order Pelecaniformes; family Ardeidae; genus Gorsachius; species Gorsachius goisagi. Next base: position 7,233 of record BOSO01003792.1, read on the forward strand.
ACAGTGTTTGCATTCCTTGTTTTTCTATTCTGGAAACCAGAGTCATTTGAACTGTGATCTCTAGAAAGGGAGGTGGATGACAGTATGAAAATGTAGTATAGTATCTTTATTTGTCAAAAGCAGGAGTCTCTCAGCCAGTTAACTCTAATAATAGCAAAAGGAATTTTCCATAAGAAAAAAAAAGATAGTCTTTGCTTCAGTTGCAGTCAAATTGTAAAACAACTTTTCTGCAATAAACTTAATTGTCAGTCTTTGCTCGAGATGAAAAGTAATACTTCTTAACCACCTAATTATTTAGGTGAACTAATCATTTATAGACATGATTATTTAAGCAGAACAGCATATTCCAAGAACACATTAGAAATGAAATTAATTTCAGCATGATTTCAAGTGAATAAGGTATATTTGTGTTCAGTTCATGGAATAAAGGGACATTGACAAAAATCCATTATTTTGGATTCAAACTTTTCCTATGGAGAGGAATAACAACTTGTGACAGGCAGACTTACATTGCTCCTCTTCACACAAACTTTGCTACGTTTAAAGCCCATTTCTACATGGAGCTGAGCACGTCTCCTGCAGTGGGACTGACAGTTGAGGATGAGTTTTTCAGGAATAGCCACTCACCAGTTCAAATCTTCTACATCATGTTATAAAATAGCTCCATAAAACTTTTTTCCTACACCCTCCCTGTGGGGTTGATTGTCATGTAGTGGACAGAACACAACGTTGTAATTAAGGGCAGAGAAGAAGAGTGGCCTACTCGAGGACTGTTGAAGTGTTTCGCACCACACTGTTGCAGGCGCTGATTACTGATGTTGAAGAACGCACCTTGAGCCTTCAGAGAAGATGCCTAAGCCCCACAGGAAGGTAACGTGTATTTGGTGAATGGCTCTTAGGAAGAGATCTCTTCCAGTGAGATGACAGCCCACCCTGTAACTGCACAAGCTTCCAGACAGATGTATGCACAGCTTATCAGGTAATGTAAAAGCATCAGGTTATAAAACTGCATAACACCCTATGTGTCCTGATTTCACTGGGGTAGAGTTAATTTTCTTCACAGTAGCTGGTATGGGGCTACGTTTTGGATTTATGCTAGAAACAGTGTTGATAGCACAGGGATGTGTTAGTTACTGCCGAGCGGTGCTTACACAGTCAAGGCCTCAAGCGAGGAGGCTGGGGGGGCACAAGAAGCTGGGAGGAGGCACAGCCGGGACAGCTGACCCCAACTGACCCAAGGGATATCCCACACCATATGACGTCATGCTCAGTATAGAAACTGGGAGAAGAAGGGGGAAGGGGAGTATGTTCAGAGTGATGACATGTCTTCCCAAGTCACCATTACGCATGGTGGAGCCCTGCTGTCCTGGGGATGGCTGAGTACCTGCCTGCCCACGGGAAGGAGTGAATGAATTCCTTGTGTTGCTTTTCTTGCGTTCGTGGCTTTTGCTTTACCTATTAAACTGTCTTTATCTCAACCCATGAGTTTTCTCACTTTTGCTCTTCTGATTCTCTTCCCCATCCCACTGGTGGTGCTTAGCTGCCTGCTGGGTTAAACCATGACACTGATAGCCCAATATCCTCCATTTGGGTTGCTACTGACAGCTACCATAAGGTTTCTTTCCACCTTTCCTGCTTCACTCACGCTCAACCATTTCCTGTTGTAGCAACCCTTTGGGCTGTTGAGTCTTTAAGTACTGGCTTTTAAGTTCAGTTGGAGTTGACCTTTGCCCACTCCTGCTGCTGCAGGTTTGCAAGCTGAGCTGCTGTAATTTCATGGTGTAAGCTAGTATATGAAAGGGAGAACCCTGATATAAGGCAAGTCATTAACAGTAATATTGTCACTAGATTATCAGAAGAACCTAGGACATTTCACAAGACTCACATTTTATTGCCAATTTTGCCAAGAGGATGTGATAGTGACTGAATTATATCCAAGTGCATGACTCATGCCATGCATTTCGAAAAAATCCTGGAACAACACTATGTTACTGCATTCCACTTTGCTGTTGATTCAAGGGGCATTACTTTCATGTTAAGACTTATGTCATTAATTAATAAAACATTAACCTGAGAACAGAAACAGGAATGTATAGTTAGTACACACTAAGCCATCAGGAAGGACGTAAAGCCGTGGGCTTATTCCCCAAGTGAGTAACGAAATAATTGGCAATTGCATAGCAGAGTTCTGGGTATATATCCTCTCACCTCCCATTTATAGTTGTAGTGAAAAATAAAAAAAAAATCAAGATTTTAAGTACTTTGCATGACCTGGTCTGTGAAAGGTAATTCACAGACCAGTACAGGATGCTATCTAAGCACACAAGCAGTTACACAACGCTGAACTGGATATCGGTCATATTGCTGAATTTAGCTACTTCTGCATAAAATTAATACTATCAAATGTTAGATTAGTGCACAATACCACTGTTATATGGGGATTGTATTGCTCAACCTATCACTGAGTTATTTTGAAAGGAGGGCAGATGTGAGGAGAAAATTTGCCTGTCCTCAGTACACTGCTATACAAATCTAAAGTGATTGCAGAGTTGTAGAAAGTCACTTTGTCTTTTAAGTGACAGATAAAATTAATTGCTTATACATGTGTATTAATCAATGTAGAAAAAACCTTAATACATACAGAGTAATGGACTCACAAGTAGCTATTTTAATTTGGGAAGTTCTAGAAACTATTGTGGATAGTCCTAGGAAGCTGTCAATTCAGTTCTCAGAGGCAGACAAAACAAGCAAAGCATTAAAATAAATCTTAATAAACGAGTCCTTATGTTGCTACTGATCCAGACTGCAGCCAGCAGTACATTCTGTTATGGACCTGTCCTCTCACGAAAGATGCAGAGGACAGAAATGATGAATGCTACTGTGTGAGACTGAGTAGACTGAGGACTCCTTATTTTAGGAAGATGTGCCTTTTCCTTCGAGTTGTCCTTTCCTTGCAGAACCTTTGCAAGGTACAGGTAACTAGACAAACAGTCTCACTTTAATAAAAGTAGCCAGCTCTCAGTTTGGTCCAGCCCTGTAGTCATATCTTATAATGGCTAGTAGTGGATATTCAAGGATGCAGTAAGAAACAAAGCAAGTATAGGAAAAACCTTCCCCAGTTCACCTGTCCAGCTTCTGGTTATTGGTTTCTCAGGAATTTCCTAACTTTGAAAGTAGATCCAAATTCATACTTTATGTTCCTGTTTCACTTCTCCAATTTATTTATATTTTTTGTTTCAACATCCTAAAGGCAATGAGTTCCACAGGATCGATACATGAGATTGTCAATTTTAGCTTCTTTTCTGATGACTTCTCTGAAGCTTCCTAACACTTGTGTTGTGAGACTTACCAGCCATACCCTTGGTAAGCTAAGTTGTGCTGGTTTATATGCACATCTGTGCATCAACTGTTTGGTTCCCTGGGCACACTCCTGTTGTGCCACATTAAGCAATTATGCCTTACAGGCAGTATCTAAATTAGTCATTAAAACATTTCTCATTTTCCTAAACTTTACAAGTTGTACCGTTCGCATGCTCCAAGACTTGCTGCCTCGCAAGCCAGAGCATGTCTTGGTTTACCGCAATTCAAACAAAAACACTACTGTGGTTGTACCATAATCTTCCCAGTGTGCCCAAGGAATTTCTCCTCATCTAATGCCGTAACAGGCAACCTCAGCCCTAGGTTTCTGCCCTACCAGAATGGCTTGGTATATTTATTTTGAAGAGTATTTGCTCTGCACAGGAAAAGTCTGTTTTGGTACAATTCTCCACTTTTCCTGAGGTGCTGCTGTACCGAGCTGCTGAGGTGCAGAGATTGCTCAGAGCGCAGGCAAAACAGAGCTGAGAGCCAGATCCTCCAGGTCAGAGAGAAGCAGGGCACCCCAGCCAGCACTGCTTGCTTGGGGAAGCCCACAAAATAGAGTTAGCAACAGGATGGGGCACTACAGCCTACAGAAGCAGCCTGTTGCTAGTATAGTCCTACAGATTAAATACTCTGTTAGAGCAAGAGGCTGAGAGTGGGAAGGGAAGGAGCAGACAAGTCAATCACATCCTGAGGAAGACTGGACTACTGTCAAACTATTCTGGGTTATTAGTTTGCCTTTGGGGCAACATTTAATTAATTTCTTTTTTTCTTCAGTTTTTCTCCATCCTCTCAAGCTTCTTGCAATAAAGTTCCTTGTTCAGCTGTTTACTTCCATCTCAGAACAGGTTTAATTAAAGTTCTCTCTCCTTCACTCCCAACTTATTTGATAATTGCTTATGCTGTTTCTACTTTAGTTGTGATACAGCAGATCTTTAGCGTCTCAGAGGAAAGAGGTCTGAGAGCTCCTGCCCATCTATTCCTACAGACCTGGAACAGGAAATACTGTAATTAAGTAAAAATATATAGATTCTTGTACTTACCTGTTTTTTTGTGGCTGAGGAATACCACCCATCAGAGTGTTAAATATCACAAGTGTCTGTCATGCCTTCTCCCTTTTCGTCCCCAGCCCAACCCCTCTCTGAGAGGACTGCATGCAAGGCAAGGCTCTCCGAGTGGTTTTTGTTCACTGACATTGCACAGCAGTTTGTGCGCATCAGATGTGTAGGCTCTGCTCCTGAGCCCCACAAAGCCCCTTACCCTCAAGTCTCACTATGGAGGGGTAGAAGGAAAATAGGCCTACTGACACACTTATTAACTGTTTCCCTTTTGTTTACTTTATAAAATAGAGTGGATTCTCAATTAGCAAGACTAGGTCTGGCTCACCCAGACAGGTAACTGTAGCAGCAGAAACAGACATGTCTCATAGGAACTTCTGAGAGCTTTTAGCTATAAATATAGTAAAATACTTCTCTGGTCTCATGCATGTTTTCTTTTCTCCTCCAGCCCCCCCGACAATTAAATTCTCATCATGAAACTCACAAGTCAGATATACAAAAATGAGAGGTCTGCTCAAGAGCTGGTTAAGTCTCACACTGCATATTGATCTGCTGTAACACATCATCTATCAACTGCTGAGATTAAGACAATGTAGGAACCCTGCTCCTGAACAAATCTTCTGCATGGTGTTTAAGCTTCAGACTAAACAGTGTAAAAAGCATAACACAGTGTTTTGAAGAAATACTGAGTGTAAATACTCACCCTGTAGTTTAATAACTGATTATCAACAAGTAGTATGACATTTAAGTAGAACCTGTTTTATCAGCTGCAGCAGAACAAGCTGCTAATCTGCAAGCAAACATGATAATATTGCCACTGCAGTCAGTTTTTCCAACTTTGTACTCAAGATTTTAACCATTGTAGAGAGAAGAGCCACCATGGAAGAGGGAAACACCATGAATTTATCTAAACTGAAACTCATGATGATGTTTCACTGGTTAGTAAAGGCTGTTTGCTATCCCCCCTTCATCCCTTACAGAGAACAGATCAATTCTCAAGCAGTTAATAACAGCTGGAAATTTGCCTGATTGTTTCATTAGGCTGCAAAATCATAACCCAGGGAAGCCAGAACAACAAAAAACTTAACAACTTGTGTAATTACTGTTGCAAGAGAGGCATGCAGCTTCTAGCCAGCCTGTAAGAAACAGCTACCTAATGTGCTAGAATAAGCTAGGCAAACTTCTAATGTAGCCACTGTTACTCCTGTATGAATCCTTACCGTCTCAAAGGAAGCAAAATGATGACATACCAAATGGACGTAACCTCTCTCATGACAGTACCTGCCATCATAACTGCATTAGGTGGGTACCTAAGCCATACAGTATGGGCATATGTGAATACCCTGCATTATATATAACTCCTTGAAACAGTTCAGTGCTGGTGTCAACTCTAGTTTGATATGCTCTTAACTATCCTCAAAACAGAAATTTGGACAATTTTGGCTATTTCCTCCATTCATTCCCCTGCAGATGTTTTTTGTTACTACAGTTTCCTGTTCCCCTCCCCACCCCACCCCCCCCAGCATTCAATAAAGACACGAAATTCATTCCTAAAGCTCCTTAAGCTGCTGTCCCCGTCTTGCCTTCCCTCGTATTTCTGAAAGACCAGAACCAGAGCTCAGTTCTGCCCCATGGCCCCCACATCCTCATGGCTTGGTTTGTCACTTAATTTTGATTAATATTTGTTTCCCTCTAGGCGCAAAACACTACCACAGCATCCTACTGTCTGCAGTTATCCCAGCCTCCATTTTGCTTGAAACCCCAGCTTTAACTCTTCAACTCTTTTCTGTAAGTAATTTAGACCTAAACCTAGTTGAAATGAATACCTAATGTGCTGTTCCTCAACTTTCTGGGAGATTACCTTATGCTCACACTTCATCCCCAAATCCACAAAAGCAGATAGTAATGCCAAAGACTGTTTACCTTACTTTCATGGCATTCAGACCTCATTAAGTGACCTCTGTTCTGACCTACATTGGTTGATTAAAGCCTAGTATCCTTTGTGGTATAGGCTATATTGAGGACAAGATAATCTCTCAAATTGGAGGTTAGATTGCAGGACATTTACATGCACATCTTTGCTCTGACTCATGCCTGTCCACATAGTTGCATAGAAGCCACAGCCCTCTCTGGCCAAATAATGACTTGTTTATGTTATGCAAGTCTGACTGACCACAGATTTTTGAGACAGCAGATTATAGATGTTATTCCTCAGATCTATGCTTCTCTGTTGTGGTGGGCTGTATGTAAAAGGGAATATAGAGAAGACTCCGACTGCATTTGGACACCGACCATCCAAACCTATCCTAATTCACCGTCACCTCTAAGCTGAAATGATCTTAACTACTTTTACAAATTGTGGTTCTACCCAGGTTGCCAAGGAAATGCTTGGAGAGCAAAGCAAGGGAGCTTGCAGATATGAGTAGTGAAAGGGATAATGTGACAGCTTCAAACAACTACGGAGATTGAGAACAAGACCTCACAACTTTTGATCACATGCTGCTTAACTTCTTTTTTCCAAGACCCAAGGAGGGAGGAATCTGGCTGTGACTTTCTTTTAAGCTGCCCTCTTCCCTACAGCATGTTCTTTCATGTTTGAAGGGATTGCCTTGAAATACTGACAGCTTGGCAGACAAAATATTTTTTAACTATAGTTGCTCCTCCTCAAGGTTACTGCTGGGTGTTTTTGCATGAAATGGATCAACTCGGTTTCTGTAGCAGTGTAGGATGACTCCAAACCCTCTGTCAGAGTGTAAGACTTGTTACCACTCTCTTCAAAGTGATCTGGCAATACACACTCTGTGTTATGATTTCGTTCTCTCTGCTTCACTTGCTCAAGAGCTCCAATAAGTTATTTTTTAATCCTTTTGAAAAACAGCTTACAATCAAAAAAAAAATTGTACTGGAATAGCTTCCTGTTATAGAACCTGAAGTTCCTCTTCAGCTGGAAATCCAGGTATCTTCCAATATTACCTATTTGTTCTTCCCTTTAAACTTAAATTAAAAATGCATAGTTCTTGTATGACCGCATAAAAACCTTGCCAATTTGCAAACTAAGAAGCAGTCATAAGGTAATGGAACAGTAATGTAAACATATAGCAAGCTGATTTGACAACTCTGTAGTTAAACAAATCTCTGCTATCTTTCCTTGTACCCATTGTCTGTGATGTTTGTTCATAAAATTTCTTCCTAATAAAAACCTAGGATGAGTCAAAAGGCTTCATTGCCCCCTCCACTATAACACCACGGTTAGGAATGAGGAAGAAATTCCGGCTGCTAAGACAAAGACATGAGAGCACCATGTCCCCCTGTAGGTTTCTTCTGTTTCAGTGCAGTGGGAAAGAGAAAGAAAACCTCTTGCTCCATTACTTGTCCATTTTATTCTCATTAATGGACCAGTTTTGTCCAATTTGAAAAATAGAAGTACAGATAAACTCTAGGGAAGTGGTCAACAGCTCAATGTCCAGATGGAGACTGGTGAAAAGTAGCATCCCTCAGGGGTCCGTACTGGGACCAGTACTCTTTTAACATCTTCATCAATGACATAGACAACAGGATCAAGTACACCCCCAGCAAGTCTGAAGATGACACCACGCTGAGTGGTGCAGCTGACACGCCTGAGGGACAGGATGCCATCCATTGGGACCTGGACAAGCTTGAGAAGTGGGCCCATGGGAACATCATGAGGTTCAACAAGGACAAGTGCAAGGTCCTGCATCTGGGTTGGGGCAACCCCCGGTATCAATACAGGCTGGGGAATGAAGGGATCGAGAACAGCCCTGCCAAGAAGGACTTGGGGGTACTGGTGGATGAAAAGCTGGACATGAGTCGACAACATGCACTCGCAGACCAGGCAGCCAACTATATCCTGGGCTGCATCAAAAGAAATTTGGCCAGCAGGCTGAGGAAGGGGATTCTGCCCCTCTGCTCTGGTGAGACCCCACCTGCAGCACAGCATCCAGCTCTGGAGCCCTCAGCACAGGAAAGACATGGACCTGTTGGAGAAGGTCTGGAGGAGGGCCATTAAAGTAATCCGAGGGATGGAACACCTCTCCCATGAGGAAAGGCTGAGAGTTGGGGTTGTTCAGCCTGGAGAAGAGAAGGCTCCAGGAAGACCTTATTGTGGCCTTTTAGTACTTAAAGAGGGCTTATAGGAAAGATGGGGACAGAGTTTTTAGCAGGGCCTGTTGCGATAGGATAAGGGGTAATGGTTTTAAACTGGAAGAGGGTAGATTTAGACTAGATACAAGGAAGAATTTTTTTTTTGTTTACAACAAAGGTGGTGAAATATGGGAACAGGTTGCCCAGAGAGGTGGTAGACGCCCCATCCCTGGCAACATTCAAGGTCAGGCTGGGCATGACCAACCCAAACTATTCTATGATTCTAAATACAAACAAGCAAGGATACAAAAGTGTCCATCTATCTGTTGCCACATACATTACTACAAACTCTAAGAAACCACCATACTTAGCCCTTCTTTTCTTTAGATTTTACTACTGTAAGATTATTTCCTTGTGTATTGGTTAGAATACTTATGCCAAACCCCAAGTTTACAAGTCAATTTATGCCAAGGAGCTCAAGCTCCCCATCATTTGGTTTTTTATTATAATGAGCATTTTACTGTGCTTGAAGGCAAAAGCAATTTGCTATAAAGCCACTTGCCAAGTTAGCATACGATTAATCTATACTTACATCAATTAAAGAAAGCATTAGAGAATTTGTTGCCTCCAAGGAATACCGTGGTTACAGAATAGTGCCTTCAGAAGATAAAAGCTGTGGCATTACATGCACCGACTCCTCTCAGAATCAGAAGATTTCCCTTAAACACAAACCTTTCGTGAATCAGTAAGCAGATGAGTGATTGCTGGGCATCCTCTGTTGTGCGGACTCAAGAGAAACGATGAGAAGGTGAAGAGCCTCTTCCTTCCCTCCCGGTCAACAGAAAGGACTGCAGACAGTGTTGGGAAAGAGAGCCAACCCCTTTTTTTTTTTTTTTTGCAAGTCAGATTCAGTCAGTGCGTGGCTGGGGGAGGTGGGGGGAGGCGTGCCTACCGCCCCAATTGGCTAGAAACTGCTGAGGTCTCACTGTCCCTCTGGAGTACAGTAACCAAACGCATCCTAAAACATACCTCTCCCTGCACCAAGGAAACTCTTCCTGTGTCCAGCACATTTTCTCCCAGCCTTGGGGTGATAAGTGCTTAGCCTTAAGTTTCTCAGCAAGGGGAAGAAGCTAAGGAACAAAGTTGGCTAGCACGCAAAGAAAGGTACAGCCACTAAACTAATCTGTTGGCTTAATGTTAAGCCATTAAGTGTACTAGAATAAAGATGAAAGAATAAAGATCAGCATAGTAAGTCTTTATTTGCTTTGTTTCATTAGTTTTCCTGTCAGTCAGTCTGTTTTACTGCAATAAAAGTCTTTAAAAGACAATAACACCTATCTTTAAGTCTTTGGGCTAAAAAAAAAAAAAAGAACAGTTTCCTGTATTAGACATTAAAACACTAATACAGAATTAGTATTCATTGAAATATCCGGTTCTGTACTTGCTGGTTTTTGTTCGATCTTACCTTAGAGAGTTCTGAGGAACACACAAGCTGAGGCTTTAAAGAAAAGGCACATCCAAGAAATCCTGCATTTTATAGCTTCAGTCACATGGTTGCTAATAAGTTACATTTGAAGTTGACTCCAGAATCTAGTTAGTTCTTCCACAATTCTTTCCAAATCAGTATCTTTCCGTGCGTGAACTTTACTGGAACTCAGCCTCGGGCTCACCGCTAACACAGGGATTAGCAGCTTCCCCAGGCCCAGTGACCACACACTGCTTGAACGGACACCGAGACAGAACACACTGCTGTATTTCCACTAGTGCCTCACCTAAGGCCTAAGTGCGCTTCCTCTAATATCTGCCAGATCTTCTGCCTTGGATCCAGGAGACTGTAATAGCAATGCCAGTAACACTTACAGGTGATACACCCTTCTCCCCAAAGAGCCATTATCTGATACTTAATATTTACACAGTAGTGACTACAAGCCCCAGGTTTAACATTCTGCTTCACTATCCAGTAGATAAATAGTTTCTTGGTAGGGAGTTCACAGCACTTGGGATGACAAAACTGAGAACAACAAACAAAAGAAAGGACAAATCCCAATTAGTCACGCAAAACACTTGCCTCTCATCCTGCTGGAACCTCCTGACCACTACAGTACCGGGTTATTCTAAAACTTCAATGAGGTTTTCCAGGAAGCTCTGAAGAGTTATGCAGGTTTTCAAGACTATGTCTGAGCCATGAAGAGTTTGTGTCTCAGGACTATGCAAATCCTTTAAAGAAAAGCATATACCATGAACAGTGAGTCACAGAGCATGCTGCCAAGTTTCTCTCTTATAATCCCATTGTTCTTACTGCTTTGGAGACTTACGGCTCAGAAACCTGCTGTGAGGACAATGCCAGCAGCCATTCTTTGTAGGACCACACTAACACTTATTGCCCATTTGTTTTTCCCCTAAAAACCCAGGGTGCTTATGATTCCAGCAATGCCACTACCATCACCTGTAACAGCCTAGGAGGAGGGAAACTTGGCTTCAGTCTCTTCCTCAGCCTAAGAAAATTGGGTCCCAGGCTCATACAAGACTTGGGCAGGCAATGGGTATAAGATTCACTAGGGAAAAAAGTGTAGCTAAGGGAAAACTTGAGGCTGTGGCATAAGTGGGTATGGCACTCCAGTACAGAGCCAGGCTCACAGCCTAGGAGACACTCTTGCCAAGCAGGCACAAGAAAGACTGTTGTTGGTGTGATCTTTTGTGGAGTGGCACAGTCCTAATCCCTTCATCCGTTCAAGAGCAGCCAACAGCCTGTCTTGGGGTGAGCAAGCCTTTGAAAGCTGCTGGAGTGAAGAGGGCATTGAAGATGCTCCTCCAGCTACATGTGCATGGCTGCCTCTCTTTGTCAGGCCTGGACCTAGCTGCTGTATTAGGGCATGCAGTAAGTACACCTGCTCAGAGGGCTTCTCTGCATGCTCAGAGAAGATTCCTGGTTGAGACTATTTCTCTCACTTTAGCCTGGACAGAAGCAGCAGATGCCTAGAGAGAGTTACCTACTCTCCTTAGGACTATCAGCTTCACACAAATGAGTTTAAAATCAAGGTTGACTGGTCTTTTATCAGGTCAGTTTTGAATGTTCCAATTGCATCTAAATCCTGTGTTGGACTAAACTTAATATGCCAAATAACCCCCCCTATAATCCTGTTAATCTGCAGTCACTAATTGATCATCATTCCAGCCTGGAGTCAGGTTTACAGGAGATTAGAGTGGAGAGCTCTCCAAACTGGCTCAGAGACAAGAGACAGCGTTAGGCACACCAGTCCCCATCAGCCCAGTAGTGACAGAGCTGCACATGGGGAAGGGCACAGCGCAGAACCAGACCCCAGGACCTCACCTCTCACACAGGGCTGGAGGGGTTGTACCAGATCACTGCGCTAGTGTGGGACCCTTGGCACTGTGCTCCTCTAGCCACTGTAGAAGTAGCTGCAGATAGGAAAAAATAGGCTGTGCACAGACCACACAAAGTAAGTCTTAAGGAGTTTTCCTATGAGCTCAGATACATTAACAAGACAAGATGCTGGAAATGTTGAGCTAGCAGGGTAAATATGAAAGGCTATTAACTCCCCATTGGTAAAGTTAAACTGAGCTTAGATACATCCTGGAAGAACACAGGTCATAGCTCAAAACAATATACATTGTATATTCAACCCAGTGATTAATCTCCAATCTCAAGAGGCAATGTGCAGATGTTCATGAGGTCTCCTGTACCAGAATGGCTTCTCTGTGGAGCTGCACAATAACTTAATCCAGAGACTAAAACTTTGACAAAATAATGGAAGAAACCTGTCAAAATAACAGAAGTCTCATACACTTCAAGTATATATGCAGTCCAGCCATATATCCTTATTTTCCACAGGGAATCTGCTGTATGTATCTAACCTCATGCTGAACTAGAACAAGTCATACTTAATCTTGGAGCACAGAACAAAGAGTACAATTTACAGAACTATGTGGATTAATTTATATAAGGGTTTACATGAGCAGAGTACCAGAAAAAACCCCAAACCTGTATATATGCATAAAGTAATTCTACATTCATACACAGAAATAGAAACCTCAGAAGACAAGTAAAAACCCAAACTTGGTTTCAGTGTACAGTATTTATGTTTTGAACAACTGAAGACCTGGTCTTTAAAATTAACTTGGTTTCTTTTTTAAAAACTATGTTAGCTATGCACAAATGTTTACTTGAATTTGTAAAAAGCACAAGCTGTATTTATTATTTCATAACACAACATTTATGCAACAGATATCTCTGCTCCTTTCTATTAGTATTTGCATTGATTGTTGCTTTATTTTACTTCTTAGGAAGATTATGTGCCCCTAAACCAGAGTTTAGTCTTGCATGAGAACTTCCTGTTCTAAGACTCCTCCCTCATCCTACTAAATACATGCTAACATGAGAGGCAGCATTACTAGACTAGATTATGCTAATAAATATGCTCCATTATGCATAATGTGATGAACTAAGATTTTGTGGAATAAAAATATACCTTTGGGATTTTATGGTACATGCTAAGTTTTATTGAAGAATAAATTGTGGTTAATTATGTGCCTCAAAGGATGGGACTTCTGGGGTTCTTATTGCTAATGCAAACAACCCCAGTGTCAGTTATTCAGCAGTAGCAGCAACTGGAAAGTTGTCCAAAGGAAAAGACCCTTTCTGGAAGTTGTACAAGTGCTGTAGGCAGGTCAAGAAACATGAACACTTCATAGTTTTAAGGTCTGTTATAAATATTTTCTTAAAAAAAAAAAAGTTGCTTAACAATGTTTCTGTTTTGACCTAGAAGCTATATCCTGAGTAATTTGATCAGAGTAACAGCTATGAGGGTGGACATACAAATGGAAGAAAAACATGGAAACTGTTATGAGCCAAGACAATTGTAGTAGATACATTTTTTAAAAATATGCACATTCCATTAATTAAACCCTTGCCTGACATACAAGACAAAATATATATATAGACACATAAGTAATTATAAGGAGACAATATTAGTCAACATGTAAGTAGTCTTGTCATATGAGCTTTAAACAGATCACAAACTGTGCCAGCATGCTGTATTTATATATAGTTGAAAAGGGAACAAAATAACCACCCATCTCCCCCCACATACATACACTCTTATCACGCTAGCTCAGTCTGCCCCCATTCAACAGCCCAGCTTGTAAGGAACTACATAAACATATAGGAAAAAAAAAAAGCACCTATTTTTTTAGATAGCCTCTTTTACTTACTATGTTCTTAATTCAGGCTGAAATTTATTCTCTCTTACACATCCTTCTAACAAGTCTTCAGTTTTTCCTCTTCAGCACTGCCAACCCTCTTTTATACTAGTTGTCCTAGGTGTGTTAGCCAATCCTTAATTCAGATAAACTGACTAATTAATCAAAGCAGTTCATCAGCTTTCCCTCTGCCCAAGTGTTCCTGGAAGGGGACGAACCCTTAACCCTGCTCTGAGAGGAAGTTTCACACCTAGTGACTGTTGGGAAAACCAGACCGTTTTCCTTGAGCATTTTTCTATGGAGATTGCTCTTGAAAAAACAATTAAAAATAGAACATGACTTATATTCAATTTAAAGCAAAATGAACAGAAAAAAATGCTGGTTATTCAGTATTTTCAAAAGTTCTCTGATTTCAAACAAAGCGAAATTAGGCAAAAATAAACATTAAAAAATGGTTGGTGATTTCTGTAGAAACATGATAAGCTAATCCTGAATTCTTTCATAATATTTTACTCTTATATTTAAGCATTAATCTGCAGTAGGGATTTAGCTACTCTGAGATATGAACACAGATCTTTAAACCCATACAACCTAGAAAAATTACCAAATTAGATTCTTGAAGAAAAATTATAGCTCTGAGATCTTTTCACTAATTCATTAGTTTAAATCTTTAGTATTCTAAGAGATTTCTACATGAGTAAGCACTGGTCTTAAAATGTGATTACAGGAGAAAGGCTAATGGCACCCTGGGCTGTAAGTCAAGGTACATGATAATGGATGGTGACTTGGCATTTGCGATGCTGCCTCTGCAATACCCTATCAAGCTCTGGGTCCCCTGGGACAAGAGAGAGATGTGTAGAGAAGTGGGAACTCAGCTGAGGTCTACGAAGGAGCTTGGGGAGTTGGAGCATCCAGCACAGAAGCAGAGTCTGAGGGAGCTCCAGACTTGTTCAGTCTGCAGAAGAGGAGGCTTGGGGGTGAATTTAATTGCTGTCTCCCACTTCCTGGAGTAGCGGGAGGTGAGAGAGGACATAGCCAAACTCTGCTCAGAGGCAATGATCACTGGGTGCAGCAAGGGAAATTCTGGTTGTATGTACAAAAAGACAATGTTCGCAATGGTTGGAGAAGCACTGGAAGAGGCACCTGGAGAAGTGCTGGCTTCTGAGTGACCTGATTTAGCATTGAAGGTAGCCCCACACCACTAGTCCAGGAAGCTGGCCTAGGAGAAGTCCAGAGGTCCCTTCCAACCTAAATTATTTCATGATTGTATGACAAAAAAAAATTAATAGATGTAGCTTTTGATAACATAAACTATACAAATTCTCTTAAGGAAATAAATTATACTACCAAAATCAATTTCTAATTGGCATGCTTTATTTATGCTAATTTATTTTAGGGCTTTTCCTGTATATAAAGACCACAAAAGCAGTCAAACTGATAAAACCATTGAAAACTATCTACTGTAGTTCCAGTCTAAATCTCTAGTCAGTGGTCAACATGAGGAATATATATATACACAAATCCCAAATCTTTCTGATTAAGTCTAGAAATTAAATTGAGTCTTGAAAAAAAGACATTAACAGCCACAGAATATTTCAGGCTATTCATTCTCCACTGGACTTTGAACTGCTGGACTTTTAGCTAATAGAAATGAAAAGCTGGTTGTAATAGTCACTTCCCACATTTACAAGAATTGGTTAATTTGTTGTCTATCCCCAGATTTCATTCTTCCCACAAATATTCCCCCTATCATACTTTGGGGTTTTTTTTATTTCTGTTGTACATGATATGCCTAAAACAAGTGGTCTGCCAGTCATATTTTTTTTACATCTTGAAGTTTGCCAAGGGCAAGTGAAAATTTGAGAACTCTTTTTTTAGTAGCTCCATAACCATTGGCAAGTTAGTCTCAAAAGACGAGTTAGTTCCAGGCAACTCACAGAATGACCCTAGAAGTAATGGATTCATTGATAGGTTTAAACTAGAAACCCCTTTAAAATATAGGAGTTAAGGGATCAGGATGTATATCCCTAGTTAGTACTTTAGTTAGTACATCTTTTACTTATCTAGAAGGCAGAAGTATCTGTTCATCAGGCAAACCTCAAAAATATAATACCCTGTCAAGAGACTTCAGCTCAATTACATTTGGGCAGAAGGGGACTGAAGTTTAGAGTTAACAGCTTATATAGATTTTACTGTGTTTGAGATATCTGTGCCAAATTATAAATGTAACATGGATTCCATGACCTTAAATAACATTTTGTTTCTGCTTCATTTTCTAGCCTGGATGCACTGCAGATAAAGCCAGTTATTGGTACAGTCTGTAAACATGGCCAGTGATAAGGGTTTAGAAACGGTCTGAATGTTGGAGTTGGATAACAATTATGAATTGTTTTCATATTAGACTCTATTTTGACTGCACAGCTGATGAGCTGGAGCAGTTCACAGAAAGACAGTCAAAATCTGCTCCCACCCAAATATTAACCTATTTTTTGGTTTACACTCTTGTGATTATATAGCTTACTCAGTTAGGTAGTTATTTGTCATTATCTCTTATTTCCTGGTATTTGTGGCTTTAGTCTGCTCTCTTTCTAGTCCAGCTACCTTTAACACTACTTTCATATCCTCTTCTCCTTCCTTCCTTAGAGTTGGGCACCAACATATCACACATGCTCAGCAAGAGCCCTAATCCACTTAAGTCCTGACCTTTCTTACACAGTGTCACCCAGCTGTCCCTGCCCCTGATGATCTTAAGGGTCTTTTCCAACCTAAATGATTCCATGATTCTATGACAGGCAAGAAGTTGGGGTGATGGCCCTCTTGGCCACCCGATGCCCTCTGCTCATGATGAGACTCCCAGCTCTCTAATCTTTATTGTTTAGTTCTTAATTACCTGTCTACCCTTTCGTTCTCTCTTTCTCCCTCTGGGAGTCTTGTCCACAGGCAGCTTGCTCTCCTTCAGAGGTTCGGTCCCTTCTATTGCCAGCCCTGATCTGTGATGGGATGCAAATGCTCATTTCTACTCTGTACTGCTCAGTAGTTGAGGTCCCTGGTGTCTTGCCTACATCCCAGCACTATGCTTTTCAGCCAGCAGGTAAAGATATGGAATATTTTGATTTTGTGTATAACAAAGCAGAATTGAGAGGAGACTTTTCCCTCTGATAGAAATGAACCTGTGGTGGATCTTCAAGTACCTTTTAAATACAAGAAATCTCCTGGTTGATAGGTTATGCATATACTAAACATTCAATTTACACATCATTTAAGTACATGAATAATTTTACCTTTATCACCAACCCTTGTTTACAGCTGAGGAAACTGAAGCATAGAAATTGTAAAGTCCAGGATTCTGATATTCACTATCACACTGTACTACGTAAAGGCCTGACTGGAAAGAAGTTTGAAGGCTATGAGCACTTGTTCAATGCCTGACTAGCTTAAAGTGTCCCTTTGGGGCACATACAGAAAACATATTTAGGTCTGAACTCAAATCAGAGTGTGTCAAAGAAATAAATGTAAAATGCAGTATGTGAAAAAGCAAAGTGAAAAACCAAAGCTGAAAATATGACCCTTAGATGAAGAAATAACTTATTGCTCAAATTGGAAGTACAGGCCAGAATAAACCCCTACTATTTATTAAAGACCACCCTGATATCTGTCTCTTGGGAAGAGTCACCTGGCACTGTAACAGCACAGCATAAGCTCTTAAAATGTCACTGCGTAAACAACAGATTCTGAGTCCACATCTGGGATCAAAATCCTGCTCCTCTGGTTTGTGTATATTGGATTTCTCCTGGTTCATTTGAAAATGATAGCTTGGGAGGTTCACTTGAAGGCTTGAAGCCTTGGTGCCTGCACAAACCAGGACTTCTAGAGAAATCCTTGGCATTCTTCCTCAGATTCTTGTGAACCTACTTTATTTTCCTTGAGTGCTGTCAATGCCCATATGCTAATTTCTTCCTTTGATTTCCTCCCAGAAAGACTTGTCTCTAAATTATGAAGGACTTTTCTGCTTCAGGGAGAGATCTCCCAGGATATAGTCCCTTGTCACAGGGCTTGTGGAGTAATGCAACATGTCTGATTTTTCCCTTAAGGATAGAGGAGGAGTAGAAAAACTGAGGAAGATGGTGCCAGAACACATCTGCTGGTCTCCAACACCACCTTCATTTCTGCTTTCAGGTTATTCAGGCTGCTTCCGTCTCTGAGCTGTCTTTCCATTTATTTCAGCTTCCTGTTTATATATGGAGTTTGTTCATTTATATATGGAGTTTGTTCATTTATGTATGGAGTTTGTTCATTTTTTAAATGTATTTCTCATCCATACAGTCCAGGTGGCCTATTTTTTGTACTTAACAGCCACAGTTGTATCTGTACGTGTATCTGTAAATGTGACTCATTGGAAATTAGGGCACTTTGTAAGCACATTGCTCAGTCATGGTATTCACTTCCTCCTGGAACTTGGACATCAGACTCGGCATTTGTAAAGACACAAGGAAACATATTTGCTAGGAATGTAACTGTTCTTAATTGTTGGTAATTGTATTGTGGATAATTGCACATAATTCTCAGATTTGGCTGAGAAAATATAAGCACAAGTTAATGAGGTTAGCAGGCTGGGAATACCTGTGATTTCCTACAATCCGTGTGCTATTGCTATGGGCTGGCTGGGCTACCAGCTTGGCTGAACTCAGAGCTGGCAGTATTAGCAGTGTATTCACTTGCTTTAATATCCAAAATGCATGGAAGGACAAAGACCCAAAGGAACCTACTCTGTCCCTTTTGCCTTCACTGGAAGCTAAACATGAGGATTTGGAAGAAATTGCCCATACTGAAGAGCCATTGATGTACAAGAGTAGGGAATGACTACCCTCTCCCTCACCTCACCTGGACCTTATGATTGCACAGTGAAATACTCAACTACTCAGACTCAGGAGTTAATCTCGAATGTACCACCTATGTTCCTGGGAGGTCTTTTTCTATATGTGCTATGGTATAGTCTTTAACTATAAAATCATATACTCTTTTACAATTCTACAACACAGAGACTCAGTCTCCCACCAGCCTTGACCTTCTATTAGTGGTCTTAATATGTTTTAATTCACAGTGCCTTATGACTCCCTATTCTTTTCAGCATGCTACATTTTGTGAATGACAAATTTGAAAATAAAAATACCTGTAGATACATACATTCGGTCATATTGCCCAGGAGGTTTCAAACATATTTCAAAAGGAAATTCTTGAACACTGGGAGATTTTTTCTTTTAAAAGGTAATTTTTATGGAATCATAGAATCATAGAACAACCCAGGTTGAAAGGGACCTCAGGAGATCATCGGGTACAACTTTTTGAGAGAAAAGGAGTCTAGATGAGAATATCCAGCACCATGTCCAATCGCATCTTGAAAACTTCCAGTGACAGGGACTCTGCCATGTGCCTGGGGAGGTTGTTCCAGTGACTGATGGTTCTTACTGTAAAACATTTCCTTCTTATATCGAGACGAAACCTCCCCTGCTGCAACTGGTAACCATTGCCCCTTGTCTTCTCCGTGTGACCCCTTGCAAAGAGAGAGCCTCTGTCCTCTTTGTAGCCTTTAAATACTGGAATACTGTGGTGAGGTCCCCCCTGAGCCTTCTTTTCTCAGGGGAGAAAAGACCTAGCTCCTTCAGTCTTTCCTCATAGGACAGGTTCTCCAGCCCTTTGATCATCAAATCTATCACTTCAGAGTTATAGTGACTGTGTAAATGAAACACAACCCATTTTGAGCCAAGTCTTGCTTGCTGTCTTCACATAATAAGAAAATGACAAATCCTTTTTGTATAAAGCTGGACTTTTATTCTATCCATTGTTTTTCTAGCATATTGGTAACAGGTTTCCAAACACAGCTATTAGTAGATGGAAGATTCTAGGTTACAGGTTAAAACACTAGGTGTATATTTAATTGTTGCTTGTTGTGGGATCAACAGGTTTTGCCAAAGATTTTGCCATAACATAAAAAATACTTCAGATTAGCTATTACCCAATAAAGCATTCATGTAACAGAGCTCAGAGAGAAAATAGAAAAAGGACAACATCTATACATTGAAACACAAACAAAAATAGATATTTTGTTTTGGTTTTAAATAGCTAGGCCACAGTTTATAGGCAATAAAACCATAAACTTTGCTCTCAATGTCATGCCTTCCTTTTATAGGTAGTTCTTCCTTTTGACATCAACAACCATACGCTCAAATTACACTTGAGCTTCTACTTCATAAAAAGTGATTCCTCATTTATATTTACCCATGAGAACAACAGAGGTAGATTGCAGCCCACCTCCATCTCCTATTTCTAGGCTAAAAGTAAGCACTTCTATTCATCTTTGGTGGGAGATAGGAGGACTTTTGCTGAGAGTGTTTTGGGACTGGAAGCTCATGGAGGATGCAAAGACAATCTGCCTGTAAGGACAGAAACTCGAAGGACTTGAGTCTTTGACTTCTCATCTATGAAGACCATCTTCAGTGTCGCTGTTTTCACACTACAAAGATGCAATATGAGCAGTTTCCAGCTCTACTTTGGTTCGGTTTAGGCCACAGTTGTCATCAAGATTATTTTAAATAGTGAATACTAATATTTTCATCTAGGATCTGCAAAATACTGATTAATAAAGTATCTAATTCATTCTCATTGGGTTCTTATCAATTAAGGTCTGAAAAGATCACCTTGTGGAGTAGGCTGCAATGTATGGAAGCTGGGTACAGCATTTAGCATGTCAGAGTCTTTAGCCTGATAATTTTCTATGCCTTACTACCTCATTACATTTTGTAGATGACAATAAATTATATGTATTATACATTTTAATATATAATTGCAATAGTGTATTGCAAGTACAACAATATTAAAGTATATAATTCACTACTATATTACTTAATACTACTATATTACATAATGCATTTTTATATATTGCATTATATAAATCTTATAATTTATTCCAGGAATTATAACTTCAGTTTTCATCTGCAGAATTCAAACTATTGGTTGAGCCTTACAATTTCCTGCCTGTTAACTCAAGTTCATTCTATTCCAAGAAGACCAAGGCAGAAATGAAAAGGATTTAGGAGCAAAGTTAACTATACTTTTCAGCATTATGGTGTAGTGAAACATTTCTCCAAGTCATTGAAAATAATACAAGGAGATTGCTGTTACATTGGATCTCCAGACTACCATTTCAATATTCTGGATGAGCGCCCTTGCTGAATACTCCTTAAGAAGATGCTACCACCAACTCCTCAGAAAGTTTCAGGCCCCCTGAGCTGTGAGTGCCTGTCTTATCAAGCAGCTCTCCTGCCTCCAGCTGAGAGACAAGAGTCCTTGATCCAGTCACCTAGCCCTGGGTTTAGTAGTAAACCCTCAGGTGGACACAGTCCCCTTTAAAGTTTGAATCTTCTGTTTTACTGATGATCTTGGTTTGTAGATGACCAAAGTAAACGAGCAGATGCACAAAGATAGTCTTTGGGGGGAGTTTCTAACATTCTATTGGTTTTTGTTCTCAGGATAAGAATAAGAAAGTAAAGATCATTTAGAAACGGCCCATTTCCAAAATGCCATGTCCCTCTTTGTGTTCATCCTTCACTTTGAATCCTTTCTTGAAGCCCAGAAAAGCCAGGTCCCCCCTCCTTCACCAGGCTGCTGCAAGCACAGCTTAGCTCCTCTGCTGAACTTTTGCCTGGCTGAGGACCAAGCCCTCTTTGTTATTTTTTTCTTTCTCCTGCCAAAGTCTTTCTCCGCAAGATGTATTCCTTTCTCTTCTAACACCTAGTTTCTTTGTTCAGATCCTGATAATGTTCTATTGCTCCAAGACCTCTTCTGGGCAGAAAAAGAATTTATTTTCTGATTCACGTCAACTCCTGACGATTCAGGTACTTCGCTGGTCACAGTGCAATTATTAATAAATCTTTTTTTACTGCTCCATTATGACTGGGAGAGCATCCCTGAATGGGGCTGTTATGGGATTTGTAACTGAAGGAGAACTCTGGCAGCGGGGGAAAAATACAAATGTAAACAGATACTACTGTAAAGCAAGAGGCAACAGTAGACTGCTTGAGCAACTAAAACATGGTAAGTGTGCGGGATTCTTTGCCTGGCTCGATATTCTAGCTTCAGGTTAGGAATTTCCTTCCTGAGAGATCCCATTCTTTTTCCCTGACTCCTGTTTCTGGGCAAGGGAATGGAAAAACGCTTTTCTAGTGCAGTCAGTTCTCAGATAGTGGAACAGGCCATGGTAGTTATCAAGAGCTAGCGTAAATTGGAGTAGCCATTTCTATCACATTTTCCTGGATTCAGACCCGTGGTTTCTTGGGTAAGAGCTGTCATCATCTCAGATCACAATCTTTTAAAAACAAATTCAGAAATGCAATACTTCAACACTGTGCAAAGGATATAATTTGGTGTAGACTCTCACAGTTCGCCTTAAAAATATATATATAACATTAAATGCTTTTTAGTTGTAAAATAACTCCCTGTGAATGACACATGGGTCACAGTTTGTAGGGCAGAAGCTACACTGTAAATAGCTACTTTGTTGAGCTTTCAGCAGGTTTCAATGTTCAAATGCGAAGAGTGTATTCCTGAAGATATGTAGCAATAAACTACCAAATAAATGCATTAGAAAGGAGGAAACACTGCCTTTTGCTCTCTATCTGCATTTAAAATGGGCTTTCGGAAACACTGCAGTCAGCGAGGGGCCCATAGGTGAATGTCTGACACAGAACAGGATAGGATCAAGGTGTGAAAGTCTGGCAAAAAGCAGAAATAATAAAATTCTTCACTCTCTGTTTCAGCTGCTGAACCTATTACTTAGAATGATAATGTCAAGAACATTTTACTGCAGCATTGTTGGAAGAAAGCCCGGGTTAAGAGATTAGAGCATTGTACAAGCCTTAGCCACAAGATTTCTCCCTGAAATGAAATTCTGTCCATTAATATAACTTATCATCTCCTGCCTTTCTTATACTAACAAGGAAACACTGTAGTGGTGTCCTGTATCCCAGAGAGTGCTCCAGTCACTGCGTTGCAGTCTGTCTTCTGGAGGCATCATTTTCTCCTGGTTCTCAATGAAAGTTTAGTCCAAAAGAACATATTTCCAGAAATTTTCAATTTAAAGACATACTATCAGAGTGCCTGATGAATCCTACTAAGCAGATGAAGTAATCCAGAAAGTTAAAATATGCCATATTTTAAGATAAACGTGGTAGTGGTGTTTTGGAGCTAAAAGAAGAATAACAGACCTGTGGTGAACAGGTAGGACATGGCTCAAGTCTAGACCCATCTCTGCTACTTTCCTAAGGGCATTTCCACTACAGTGTGTCTTGAATTTCCTTCCTCTTACACAGAGTAAGTGACACAAAGACCAAATGAAAGCATCAGAGAAACAAAAAGTAACCACTCCTTTTCCCCAGGACTAATATAAAGACTACATTGTAGTTTCAGGAAACAACTATCTAGGGAAAACCTTTCTACCTTGTACAACCCTGAACCTCCTGCAGCTGTTGGTCATAATGACGTCAAGACTTTCTGACTGACTTTGACCTATGAATTCTACCAGCAAGCAGATCTCATTTCATTTATCTTTTTTTTTTCTTCCAGACCGTTAATTAGTTAATACTTCCTGAATTGTTAACAGTATGTAGTTATCTCTGTTTCTATTCAGTTGCTTCAAAAGATAACCTGTGAGTTAGGAAATGCAAACTCCCTCTGGGAAAGGAAGTGGGGAAGACAATAAAGAGTAAACAAGGAGGAAAACAACATGAAACAGGAGAGTTTATACAATGCACATTAATAAGTAGAGCTGCTTTGGAATAACTTCTCCCCTGGTTCATTTTAACTGTCTTTTATCGACATCAAGATAGTTATTGCAAAAAGATAGGGTTGTTTAATGGTGGAATTGGTTTTGGTTTTTTGTTTACCTTTTTTAAGCGTCTTCTCAAATTTATGTAAAATGAAGAACTCTCACAGAAAAGCACATTTCAATAAAAAATAAACATTGTTAATACTGCTGCTAAGGATTTAATCTTTTTGTACTGTGATTTTTTTTAATATCCCGAAAGACACTCTTAGCTGGGTTAATTTTTCCTATTTATAAGTGTGTTGTATGTGCTCTAAAGCTGTTTTGAAATGAGACCTGAGGGAAGCAAAGGGTCAGGGGAGGTCAAAATAAATCACGTATTACAGCCTGGACAGTTCCCTCTCATTCTTTGATAGTCAGAAAATAGTTACATCTTTCCATACATTGACCTAAGCTGTAAAGGAGATGGATATCAACTGCATTTGAACTGGTATAACAGTGTGGGTGAGGTCTTTTAAATTCTGTAAAAGGTGCTCTAAAATGCTTTCTTTATCATTAACTCCTGAATGTGACAGCAGATGTGAAAACGACCTGCTGAAACCAGGGACGATTTAAGGTATTTTGTTAGTTGTGAATCTTTTTGTTAATTATTACATTTTTAACCTGAAGGTCTCAGCACCTTTTTCCTTATGGGAGAGACCTAATTGTGAAGGAACCTAATATTTGAAGGGATCCTTCATAAATGGCCCAGGAGAATCAGGAGAGACTGTAAGTAACTTTTCTTTCCAGAAGTACAGAAAACAAAGAAAATGTTCAAAAGTTTTCTGTAAAAGCCAGAGGCAATGAACACAGAGTCTGTAAGCAATCAGATCAGCCGTCACCTCAATGTTGATTCATGTCTGCAGTGACTGATCTCTCTGATACGTAAAAAGGATTTCAGCACTGGGAAGGACAAATTTCCTGATGCCTCAATGGCTATGACAGCCAAGTGTACCTTTCACAAGCTTCCCAGAGGCAGAGGCGGCAAGTGACTTCCTGCCTAAATTATTTTTTGTTTGTCTTCTGGCTCAGGCATATGTGATGTACGCAGGCTTCTTAGAGATCTGACACTCCTGGCAACCTGATGAAATTTGCATCGTCCTGAACTTTCAGTATGGAATCCCTTCTTTTTTCAACATCAGAATACCTCAAAAAGTCAAGAAAATGCCAGAAAACATTGGAAACAAAATAAGTTAATGACATTTTCCTCATCTGGTCCGAGTCAGGTTTTTCTTATCAGCTAATTAGCATATATCAATGGTAAAATCCGCTACGAGCCATCCTATAAAGGTAAGCATTTTGAATAAAAGAGGAGAACACAGAATTAAAATAAAAACATTGAAAGAAAGATTTTTTTTGTTTGTGAACATGAAATACAAATCTTCAGTGTTCAAATGGTGCTGCTCAGCTGAATTCACTTCTAGTTGAAGTTTGCGTGCTTCACTAAGTTCTCATCTGTATTAAGTGAAGATTGCACTTTTAATATTAAAAGCAGTATTAAAAGAGGACAAACATTAATGTGTTACTATGTTAGTATAGGGCTGTCCATATCTTTTGTCAAGGCGAAGCAGAATACTTTCTAACTGCACCAAATAGGCGTTGTGACAGACAACGTATCGGAGAGGTTGAGCCAGAACATGAGCAGGCAATTTCCACAGTATCAACAGATCAGATTTACTCACAAGACCACAAAATTGAGAGCTGCTGTCCAGGAAGCATGGACAGCGAAGCTGGGAATATACTAATTCAACGTACAGTCTTCTACTGAACCCTCTGTTGACTCATTAGTAAAGATTAAATCTACCCTCGCATCTAACACTGTGTGATAGGGCTTCCTTACTGTTCTTAAGTGCCGCGCCTGCCCTAAGACTCAGCTCTGCAAGGAAATGTCCTTGTCACAGCTTTCAGCAGTTCAAAGGCTCAATGTGTCCTTCTACCTATTGTTAGTTAATTTGAACAATTTTCTAGAAAACGAAGGCTTTTGACCTGGTTTGTTTTTCAAATTTACCTTTTGGAGCAGGCTTCCTATGGAGTATCCTTTCCTTCTACAGGAGAGAACATGGCTGGACAAGATGATTGCGTGCTCTGTGCAGCACTGATGTCTCCCTGGGTACTTCTGTATGGCATAAGGCACACCAGGTGGCCTGTCCGCCTGCTTCTCCAACGTAGGGGAGCACTGAGCCAGCAAGGCCTTTCTCCTTTTTATACCTGAGGCATCTCAGTCATCCGTATTTGGCACTGCAGCGCTCTGGGCAGATCTGCAGTAAGATGCAAGGAGTACGGCATTTTTTTTGTTACACGCAGGTCCTAAAATAACTGGAACTAGACCCCAGTTTTTACCTTGAATGCACTTGTGGAACTTGGTAAATATAATTGGAGTTTCCTAATAGCAAAGAATTTACCTGGGTGTAGACATGGGCCTGGCTGTCACTTACAGCTTCGAGTCATGAGACATCAAGTTCTCTTTTAAGTAGATTTGTACCTTACATATAATTATGAAGGGCATTTCTAAAGACGGAAAGACAGATAGTGAAGAGATCTTTTGCATTTATACAACATCTAAAGCTACAGGACCTTGGGTTTGTGATTCCATGATTTGCGATGGATAATGAAATGCAGGTGAATGAAAATCAGATTATTTCATGTGAATCCTGGGCCTATTGAAACCAATGGACATTTTATTACTGGCATCAATTACATAATGCCTTCTGACTTTTCAGACAGAACGCAGTCTTTCAGCTCAATTTGAAAAGTAGTGGGAAAGGAATTCAATAAACTGCAAGTTTGGAGTTTTCTTTACCTGCTTCTTTGTTAAACTCAGTTAAGTGGAACCTTTGAAATTCAGGATGGTATTAACAAGGATGAAACCATCATAAAATTATGAGGCCATTTGAGCTAAACCATTAATTTGATACAAAAGTAAGACTTTAGAAATTATCATTAAAGAAAGACCAAATAGTATGGTAGACTGTATTACCAAGAATCCCAAAAGGCAGTTCAGTTTCTGAACAGTTTTTTCAAGGAACTGGCAGATTCAGGAAGACCAATCTACACCATGATAGACTTAGTCTATATTTCCGAAATTGTTTTCCCAGACAAAATAATCAAAAATATTTTAATGAACATAATTTAAAAAAGCAAACAATACTCCACAAATGGATAAATCTTCTTTTTAGGTTATCTAATATGGGATCAGAGAGCACACAGACTCCTGAGATCAGTGCTGCTGGAGTTGTTAATCTTACTCAAAGACACTCAAAGAGCTTGTCTGTAGACGACAAAATGACAAGTTTGCTCTTACAAAGAGCCAGTGATGAAATTATTACTAAAAGTCATGTGTGAGTGTCAGAAGGAATATTTATGCTACTGTTGTGATGTCTAGACATGATCTAGACACAGTCCTGGGCAACTGGCTGTAGATGGCCCTGCTTGAGCAAGGGGGTTTGGACAAGATGACCTCCAGAGGTACCTTCCAACATCAACCACTCCATGGTTCTGTATAGATATTATACATGTTAAAAGAGAATGATTATTTTTAAAAGTCAGGTAGAAGTATAGACTCATAGAATCATTTAGGTTGGAGAAGACCTGTAAGAACAATGAGTCTAACTGTAAAACTAACACTGCCAAGTCCACCTCTAAACCATGCCCCTAAGTGCCACGTCTA
>BOSO01003793.1:0-22983 GCA_018403395.1 Gorsachius goisagi
CTCAGCACTGCTTGGCAACAACTGAAAACATCAGTGTGTTATCAACATTCTTCTAGTACTAAATCCAAAGCACAGCACTATGCTAGCTTCTGTGAAGAAAATTAACTCTGTCCCAGCCGAAACCAGGACAACATGGAAGTTATAGCTAAATAGAGATCATCTGGTAGGGTCAAGTCTTCATCACCACAGAATCATTTAGATTGGAAAAGACCTTTAAGATCATCAAATCCAACCGTTAACCTAACACTGCCATCCCACCACTAAACCATGCCCCCCCTACCCTGGCTCCACATCCATTACTTTTCCCCTGATCCTAAACATTTTCCTTCTTCAAAACAGGATGAAGCTGAAACTTTAATATTTTTCATGGTGAATGGGGTGGGAGGGAAAGGGGGCATTCCCAAGGAATGCCATGGAATTTGGGTCATTTGTTTTAAAGAAAAAAGATTTGACTTTAATTTACACTATGAGTTGAATCAGGGTCTTGCACATGACCATAAGTATAGCGTATTGATGTCTAAAGGTAGTCCCTCTGCTCCAGTGAAAATTGTGGATATTTCATTTCACAATGAATGTTTATCTAAACTCTCATAGTGAAAAATAAATAACAACTTGCAAACTGCAGATATGATATTAGAGTGCTTATGTGGGATGTGAGCGCACTGTGTTGAAGTCTCTGGTGTGAATTCACAGATATGGGTTGGGTCTTTACTATCACAAATCATTGCAGATGAAAGTCTCCATATTCTGATTCTTAATGACATCTCACTTTTCTTTCTCTTCATCTTGGCCAGGAATTTAGCTGAGGAGTTCTCATAAGGTACCAATTTTTTCTAAAATCCTGCTTCTCCCAGGTGCTAGTGCACAGCCCTCCTAAATTCTGGACAGAATATTTTCAAAACCTATGAGAACCACTATTCTGAAATGCCTCAAACAGTATCTGCCACCATTTTTCAGCTATAGCTCAAAGAGAAAGCAGGCAGTGAGAGAGATCAGAATTGAAGAAGGATGGGGAACACAAAGGGTGAAAAAATTAGTAATTACAAGAACACTATTTTAAAGTCTGACTTCTCTTTAGCTGTGAATATAAATACACACTGCATAACATTGCTCCTGTCAGATTAATATTAGTGCTACAGGTAGTACACTTTCCTACTACCAGGAGAAAAGGAGGCTTGGAGGTGATCTCATCACCATGTACCGGTGTTTAAAGGGTGGCTACAAAGAAGATGGAGACTCCCTTTCTGCAAGGAGTCACATGGAAAACACGAGGGGTAATGGGTACAAGTTAATCCTGAGAAGATTCTGTTGGACATGAGAGGAAAATTGTTCACCATGAGAACAGGAATAATCTCCCCAGGGAAGTGGTTGACTCCACCACATTGGACACTTTGAAGACCCAGCTGGACAGGGTGCTGGGCCATCTTGTCTAGACTGTGCTCTTGCCTAGAAAGGTTGGACCAGATGATCTTTGAGGTCCTTTCCAACCTGGGATTCTATGATTCTATGATTGATTCTATGAGTAACATAGTTGCCGACTGGGGCTAAACCATGCACTGCCCAGCCGCTCGCTCACCCCACCCTCCCCAGTGGGTGGAGAAGAGAATTTGAAGAGCAAAAGTAAGAAAACTAATGGGTTGAGATAAGAACAGTTTAATAATTGAAATAAAATAAAATAAGAATAGGAATAAGAATAAATTGTAATGAAAAAGACAACAACAAAAGAGAGAGAGAAACAAAACCCAGGAGAGACAAGTGATGCAACCGCTCACCACCCACTGACTGATGCCCAGCCCATCCCCAAGCAGCAATCAATACCCCCGGCGAACTCACCCCTAGTTTCTATACTGGGCATGACGCCCTATGGTATGGAATACCCCTTGGCTATAGAATAGCCATATGGTATGGAATAGACGAGGAGTTTCTGAGGTACTGAATTTAACTGGTTCTTCACAATCCAGCAGGTTTCATTTGGCATATTTAGTTTTGGAAGAAACAAATCCAAAACATCCTGCTAGTGATACTTTCGCTCCCTTGTTATCATTTATTTTCAATAAAAAATAGATTTGCTACTTTGTCAGGTGGAACACCCAGATAACAGCAGGAGCTGTGAAATCATGCTACTAGTGTGAAAAAATAGTAAGAAAATATTGTAACACACTGTTCTCGGATCAACATTGGTACATGTCACAGGGTTTGTGATTTGGTCCTTTAGGTCCATCCAAGAGCACAGAAAAGATGACAAGCAGGCATACTGCCTTGAAAAATGTATTTCTTTCCTACAGCAGTATGAAAAGTTGTGTTCATCCATAAAAGCTTTTTAATTAGAAGTACTCTTGTTCATTTTCATGGATCTAAAACTAGCAGAATATTGAGGGTAGGGACTATTAGATACTCAGACATTCCCACCATATAAACATTTTTGTTGCGAGATGCATAATCTTACATTTTCCAGGAATGGGATAGGAAACTTGAATGTTCGCAAGACCAACGCTTGCAACAAAAGAAGCAGCCAATATCTACATATATTGCTTAAGTCAAGGTGCCTTATTATGCATACAATATGCATGCAATAAATAAATGTGCGTATCACCAAAACCTTACTTCATTGTTCAACAGTTAGATATATAATTCTATGTTTAATTGTTTAATTATGTTCTGTGTTAAATGTTTAATTCAGAATCAGAAATTTTAATATGATCTTGGATTCTTCCCCTTTCCTATTGTTTTTAGTGATCTATATTTTGATATTTTGTTTTTCTTGATTTTTGTTTTTACTTCCTTTCTGGGTGATATTTGAGAAGATCCCTGCTCTGCTGAAGACTGAGTTCGATAATTGTCTTCAGTAAAATCCTGATCTAGCTCTTTGGTCTCTGGGAGGCATAACCCTGATGCCTTAATCTTTGCTCCTGTAGCAGACTTAGAGGAGGCACTGATGGCCCTTGAGACCAGCTGAGGTCTCTGAAAAGGACTATTTGAATCTGCATGAACAGTCTTATTTACTAGCACAACTCCTCAAAGACATGAAATCCCAGAAAGCAAGAGAATTTCACTGTTGAGACCAAATGTTTGTGCATTCTTTCAGTTGGAAAACATGAGATTTACTGGAAGAAACAATTTCTACTAGGAATAAATTTGTAGAACAATGTTGAATAGACTCAAATCACAGTCTTCAGGGAGAAAATGTTACTAGTCTGATTGTAGAAGTTGAACTTGGAAAGTATTTGCTCAGCTGTAACACACTTTTCTAAAAGTAATATGTAAATAATAATCAAGACAGCATGCTGGCTGCCATGGAAATGGAGATGTATCAAAGCATCTTGACTACATAGCTTCACTCATGTAGAGGAACAGGCTGGAGTAAGAGGATTTTTTAATGGATACAAGCATTGTTTATAGTAATCAACTTAAAAGAAAGGGTATTGAGATTACGGTGTGAGAGTGTCTCCCAGTACCCAAAGGGTAGCAGCCCCTATGGGAGAATGGGCAGGTGAGAGGCGTGGTCTATAATTCCCATAAGACTTGGTGATAGCATTTCAGAACAGAAATGTCTAGGTGTAGCTTTTTCAATCAAAAAGTACTGGTTTTAATGTCTTCAATAAAAATTAAATTCCTATGAAGAGAGATGGAAAAGTTTCTTTCAACAAACTGTATAGTATAAACAAGACATACTTTTTGAAATAACTATTTCCCAATCTATGAAATGCCTAAGTACTGAAAAAGACAGTTAAGAAACATAATTAATACTTACAGAGGCTATAAAAGGCATTGAAGTAATTTGAATTTCAATCTCACATTTCAGCAAATGCTTTCAAAAATCTTGGATAGGTACAAAGGAAAAACTCTTGGACAAAAGGTGACAAGTTCATGATAAGTATCATCATTAAACCAAGAAATGTCACAAATTGGCAAGACATGAAAATCCATGAAAACTCAAGTGAAAGGGAAATAGCTTTTTGTAGCTAGTTTAATACCTTAATCATAGTTTAATAACAAGCTGTCTATCATAATGGTTCCTATATTAAAAAAAAAATTTCAAAAACCTGAAGATTCCAAGAAAGCTTGGAATAGATCATAGGAAAACCACTGCTTGCTTATATGCCCGAAGTGGACTATTGGGCGCACCATGTGATGATGCCCTGTGATACTTTACAGCCACAACAGCCGCACTCTTGCTAGCAGGGAGCAGTGGGAGGTTCAGGACTGGACAGACTCGCCTTGTTGGTTAGAATTATAACTTGCCATTGTTGCTAAAAACCAATGAAACAATTTAAGCTTAGAGATAGAAATGGCATTTTGCCTACCAAGGCAGACACTATGTCTAAGGAGTCAGGAAGAATCCAAGGAAAGACAAAACCACATATATGATCATAAAAAGTCCTGAAAGCATAAATTATACCAGATGCATACAAATTAATAATATTACTTAGATGAGACATTCTTTAATAACAGAGGTAACAAACACTATTAGTGTAATTACTGACTGCCTGGTCAGGTCCTGGGAAAGAATTAAATGCATTACACCTCTGGATAAAGCCAAAGTAAGTATTAATTTCCAGTTGTTCCCAACTTAAACAACGGCCTAGTGACTCAGTATAAATGGGTCTAATGCAGCATCTACATTCTGATATCAATGCTATGTTTTAAACACAGACAGCTCTTAATCAGACAACTCTTCTACTGGCTGCAAGGCAGAGTCAATAAATTCACAGTAGTACCCTTGCCAGTGCTGGACTTCAGGTTTAAGAAGTTTCTTCCTAGGACTTTAAATAACCTTACTGACCAAAGCACTAGAAAGTGGTGCTACTGCAGCTTTTCATCCCAGTACACGCATCATTTCCCTTCCTCTGTATCAGAGGTTCCTTCTTCCACAGCAAGCAATTAGAGGCACCCCCTTACTGAAATGTTATTTAAAAGCATTATAATCATAGCAACAACAGATAAGTAGAATAATATGGGCAAATATGTGTACACTGAAATAACAATTAGAGGCTTCAAGCTGGTTGGATAGATGGCAATGGGTAAAGGCAAATTAGGCTCCTACCACCTGTAGGGAGCATTGGCAAGGACAAATGGAAATAGGGATCAATGTCCCCAACGCATTCTTCCAAAATTCTTTCACTGTGACATCTTTACTACTTTACTCCCACTCCCCCTAAGCTTGGATCCTCTCATGTTTAATGAGATCCCTTACGGTCCTGACCTACATTTCCCAGTACTCTCTGTTCCAGTCATAACTGTTATGGAACAGTTACAACTAAAGAAGAATTTGCACCTGAGAACAACAAATAGCATTCATTGCATGTTTGCTGTGAAGCACAAATCATATTCAAAATATTTATGTGTTTACATTTTTGTTTTTGATGCTATTGGTCAAGATTTTGGATGCTCTACCTTAATCCTGGTGCAGGTTTCCTAGCATTTTACAGAAGCTGTACTTCACTTCCATGACCAAGTGCTTTGTGAAATAAAGGTTCCCATTCCCTGAGTTAAGTATGCTCTTTAGGAATGGACTTGTTAATGAAAAATGTCTTTTGCTCTTCTCATTTCATAAGCTTCCTTTCAACAAACATGTTATCCGATATCCATAACTCTTCATTATATGCAAAAAAAGCATAGCTCTAATGGCATAAAATGATGCATTGACAAGCACTGTGAAATATTTATACAAAATACAGAAGCGATACCCCTGAGTTGTTTGCACCTGGTTCATTCTCTCTTGTGCCCTGCATAAGAATAAGGCCTGGAACGAATAATTTTTTATTGCTGCTGTTTTTAATACATTGCTTTCAATCTTTATGAATTAGGTGGGGTTTAGATGTCTATCAAGTTTTGAGTCCATATGTGGTGGGCCACGGTAGTTGTGTTTAATTCTCTTCGTAACTTGTCACTGATAAACTGCCAATGTTGGCAATAACTTACAGTCTCTGCCATGTCTGGCAGATTTTCTGTTGCTCTATGTATTCTTTGTTATCAAAGAAAACTGCAAATTTTTCCAGGTGACAAAGTCTGTAGAACAAATCTGTCTTTTCCATTCTAGAGCAAAGGTCTCCCGACTTGTTCTGACTTAGGTGCAGTAATATCTTGCGTGAAAGAACAGAGCAGTATGAAGAAGGTGAGGTGATACAGAGGTATGGTGGGAAGAAATTACTTATGCCAGCAGTACTTTCAGTGCTGCCCCAGTATGTGCTTGGAACAAGCATCTGGTGCACCAGTCATCCTAGCATATAGAATCATAGAATAGAATCACAGAGTCATTTAGGTTGGAAAAGCCCTTTAAGCTCACCAAGCCCAACCATTACCCTAACCCTGCCATCCCACCACTAAACCTGGCCTTAAGCATCTCGTCTGCCCAGCTTTTAAATCACTCCAGGGATGGGGACTCAACCCCTTCCCTGGGCAGCCCCTTCCAGTGCTTGACAACCCTTTCGGGGAAGAAATTTTTCCTAATGTCCAACGTAAACCTCCCCTGGCACAACTTGAGGCTGTTCCCTCTCATCCTATTACCTGGGAGCCCATTACCTGGGAGCAGAGATCGACCCCTCCCAGTTTCCCCCTGCTGTCAGGCAGTTGTAGGGAGCGATAAGGTCTCTCCTCAGCCTCCTCTTCTCCAGGCTGAACAACTCCATATCTCCTTCCTATTCTGAAGGCCTGGAAATAACCTTTCAAAGATCTGTTTGCAATTATGAGCAGCAATCGTCCTGGTTATATGTGCTGCTGACTTCATGCCTTCGTGGACTAATGCCTGCTGCCTTCTATCTTCTGCTTGCTGAGCTTGAGTCCTCAGATCTTATCCCAGGATAGCAGCAAAGACACCAGCAACTGGGCAGTGGCAGCTACCTTTGTTCAATTTG
Organism: Gorsachius goisagi; assembly: GCA_018403395.1. Classification (NCBI taxonomy): domain Eukaryota; kingdom Metazoa; phylum Chordata; class Aves; order Pelecaniformes; family Ardeidae; genus Gorsachius; species Gorsachius goisagi. The sequence goes on from BOSO01003793.1 coordinate 6,855, forward strand.
GACAGCATTACTCCCAGTTCTTTATCCTTATTCATATCACTGTGTGCCTAGGAATCCTCCTTGCAGATCAGATGACACTGTGCAACGTGCTGTACAACCAGTACAAAATAAAGACTTTCTGTCATGGAGAACTGCAAGAAGCTCAAATAAAACTAAAGAGATAGAGCAATGCCCTCTAGAAAGAAATGTGGCAGAGAACATCATTGCAACATCAAAAAAACACAGTTAAGGGTATGCAAACCTTGGAGGGGAGAGTGGGTAGGAAAGTAATCTCAAATCCTTTCTTTTGGGTCAAGTCGCTGCAGACACTGAGGATGCTTTGATCCAGTAAGAAAAGTAATCTTCCTATTTCTGTCACTGTCATCTTGTGGAAACACTTAATACACCGTATTTTGTACCTGCCTCTATATGCTTCATATATAAGATCATGAAAAACTGACAACTGATTTTTTTAATGCAGAAAATGCATTGTGTTCATTCATCACTGTATCAGAAACTAATCTGGAATGGCTTTCAAAAGCACAAACACAGAGCCCTTTATTCTGAGCTATCTCCCAACACATGTGGCTCTGGCACATGAACCCGCAGCAGCATTCAGATCTTCTCTCAGGCAGCTGAAAGGATTGCCAATACAGTGATAGGCACTTCAGAAATCCAAGGATACTTTAAAGAACTGGGATACCTTGAAGAAGTAGTAAAGAAGGATCCATTTCACTCCTGGTTTATAAAGCATTAATAAAAAATGGTTGAATAGTCCAGTGTAATAGTTAAAAGATCATTTTAACATTCTTATTAATGTATTTATAATCACCTGCAGTCCTACTCTAATCTATTACATGCTAATAGTAGCTTTGAATTTGTCATTCAATGTTTGAGGATTCTGACATGCTTCATTTCCCTGACTCAATTTCTTCTGGGAAACTGTAAATTCTTTGACAGAAAATGCTCCATAAAAGCTATTACTTCATAAAAGTACTCTTAGTTTCCACCACTTTCTGAACAGAGTTTGGAAACTTTTCATTCTTAAAACATAAAGCGGATGCCTTCAGATTTTTGCATTTATGTATTATATTATTTAATGAATTACAGCAGAAAAGCAAGAAGCAGCTGGCTCAGAATACATTTTTACCACTGGTTACTTATGTTATTGAGTCTTCCTTCATGTAAGAATGCCAATAAAGAAATTCACGTAGTCAAATAAGTCCTTCTCTTACCACGAAGGCTAATCTCCCTGCTTTTGCAGTCAAGCAGAACCTCCTCAAGAACATGTTGATTAAAAAAAAAAAAAAAGTTTGAATTATCCAATGTGCTTAGCCTGCTGTTACCAATCCTATTATTATGGGTGTTTTTATTCATGATTCCTGACCACCTGTGGTATGAGTCCACTATAGTTTGCTTCGGATATTTTGGATTTTAATTCCTCTCTAACAGAATTCAGTGAACAACTAAATCAGGACTTGAAAATAAGCAATAGTGGAAGAAGTAGAAGTAGATCATATTATCAATGCATTGCGATGGGATGAGGAGAGAATGGTGTAAAACCTGCTATTATTATACACTGGTTACAGTTTGCCATCAAACTGGATGCAGAGCAAAAAAAGTCATCCTACTCAAACTGGGATCAGGAAGCGCAGAGCAAGTCTTCGTATTTTGAGATTTACAGTGGTAAATGATTCAACACACCCCTCTTTCTAAAGATTTTAGAACAGATTAGGACATTAACATGCATGATCACTAAAGGTAGTAGTAGCACATCAGCTAATTTCTTTTGGTAACAATGCCAGGCGTCACTATCTGCAACTGTTAAGACTGAAACCTTAATTCTCCATTCCTTGTGCACCAAACAATCACAAAAGTGTTGTATAGGCAAGAATAGTGCAATATTTTTATCACAAAGGGCAATAAAGAACAAAGAAAGTAACCTTGTCAGGTCATGGTGAAAGTGATGAAGCCCCATGGAGAACAGGAAAGAGACTGGGAGAGGATTTGGTTTAATCAGGATGTAAAGACCTTTGTTTTTCATGCCATTAGCCTTTGCACTTTTTATGGCTTCTGGTGGCAAAAGCCTGCTAAATTAATTTCTTATTTAAATTTTAAATTCCTTTATATACCTGAAGTTATTAAATGCAATTCAGTTTAACATAAAGCACTTGACTAGAAAGTCTGTGTAAAAGCAAATCTGTATTTACGCTGTTGTCCTCCCACCTCACAAAAACTCCAAAGAGAGGAGGGAACTTTCCTTTTCCTCTATTTAACAACATCCTGAATTTTGAAATAATTAAGCTGTCCTCCATTTCCTATATAAATATTGTTACTAAATGAATTTATGCTTATACATCCTGAACACAAACTGATTTCTGTGAGCTTATTAAAACAAAGATTTTGAAGGTATTTTGCTATGGAATTGCAACAACTATGGCTTGTTGTTGCATATAAGTTGATTAGTCGCTGATAGGACTTACAAGGGTTCTCTGTTTCATAGTTGCATATTATAAGAACTGTGAAGTAGTTACCAGAGAAAAGAATAGCCAGAGAGCTTTACACGTTAGTCTGAAGATTGTATTAAACCTAGGCAGAAATTAGAAACTCGCTAATAAGAACTGAACATTAACAAGTAGCCATAAGACTGCGTGGCTTGTTTTTCATTCATAGCATTTGGGCTGGACAATGCAAACAGAGATGCTATCCAAGCAAAACTCAGTGGGGAAAAAGAGAACAGATATCGGTGCTCAAGGTCAACCTTGGAAATTGTTGGAAATCCAACACGAGTGTCAGGCAATGCTTTTTGGTCTGTCATTTCCATCCTGCCATCTTTCCATAATGAGTCAAAACACAAGAGTCTCTGCCTATATTCTCTTTATACAGCTTAGCCTTCTGTAGGCTTCACAAGGTAATATGCAGTTACACAGTTCCTGTAGATCCAGATTCCTCATCATAATTTCTTGTCAAGGTTCTGCTTTTTGCCATCCCTGGGAAAAGTCCAAGAGGATGACAACAGCTTCAGGAATTAAATTTGGCTCCAGACCAAAAAGCCTTTGGTCTAGACCAGAAAAAAAAAAAAAAAGGTTTTAGTTTTAATTTAAATGCATAATTCCAAGAATATGATCCTCAAACTTTGTCTCACACAGGAAACTATTCTTTTTCTTTTTGACAGTAACAGTCTGTCAAAATTCTGCCTCCTGCAGACCCAGAAATATCAGTCTGACAGTACTGTACAACTCAAACATCTATCAGACAACTCACAAAAACTGAGTATTGCGTTATATCCAACAGCTGTTTAAATCAGTCCTTGAAGCAGGGACCAGAATCCAAATCACTGGCCTGATCCTTACACCAGTGATTCAACATCATCCTCCTCTTCAGCTCATTGAACTTGAATTTCTTTATGGAAGAATGGCATTTCTATCCACAGATGATAGAGAAAAAAAAAGTTTGTCTCAAAATAGACCTTCCTGCCTCTTAGATGCTCTTGAATCAAGTCCTAAGTGTGAGCTTTGTGCCAGTATTACTCATGCTGTGGTTCATAATATTCTAAACTATCATCTATGAAATGACTGCCTTTGTTGGTTTTTTTTATTGACCACTTTCTCCCTTTCTTTGGTCAGTGCCCACTGACAAGCGTAGCCAAAACCTGCCTGTCAGGAGCTGTTAGTGATTCATTAAAATATTTCTAATTACAAACAGTAAAATTGTAATTCTGTAAAATCATTACAATTTTTTTTTACTTAATAAGTGTTTGATGGACAAGGGAAGACTTTAGCAAGGCTTTCAACACTTACCCACAATATTCTTGTTTCCAAGTTGGGACAATAAGGACTGGATGGGCAGAGAACTAGATGCATAAAAACCTGTTTGGATGGTCAGGCTAAGATGGTGATTAACAGGTCATATTCTACCTGGAGACCTATCACAAGTGGAGTTCCGCAGGGGTCTGTGTTAATATCTGTCCTGTATAACATTTTTATCAAGATACGAGAGAGGTGATGGGGTGCTCTTATCAGGTTTGCAGATGACACCAAATAGGGGAAAACCCACTGATACACTCAAGGGCAGGATTATCATTCACAGGAATCTAGATAGGCTGAAAGAATGAGCTTCAGGAACTTTACAGAATTCATTCATTAAAAATGTGAAGTCCTGCATCAGGGAAGGAAGAACTCCCTGAAACATGCAGGCTGGGGGGCAGGTCTGCCCAAAAGGCCCTGGAGGTTTAGCAAGCTGAATGGGGGCAAGCAGCATGCCCTGGCCGCAGCGGAGGACAGCAGCAGCAGCCTGGGCTGTACTGACAGGAGCAGAGCCCGTGGATCAAAGGAAGTGATTATTCACCTCTACTCACCATTCATTAGAGCTCATCTACAATAATGGCTCCAGTTTGGGGCTTCGCAGTATAGGAAAGACGTTCAAAACGGGAGCAAGTTAAGCAGGGGTCCAGCAAAGTTGGTTGGGAGCTGTAACGAAAGGCTGGAGAAATCAGACTTGGTCAGCCTGAAGGAGATAAGATTTGGGGAACTTAAGAGCAGCTTTCCAATACAGGTGAGGAGGTTATCGAGAAGATGGAGCCAGACTCTTCACAGCAGTGTTCGGTGGAAAGACAAAAGGCAATGGACATAGGCTAAAGCAAGAGGGGCTCAGACTGGACATAAGATAAAACTTTCTCGCTATGAGGAGAGTCAAGGATTGAATGAGGTTGCCCAGAAAGGTTATTTTTCCTCTGTCTTTGACTAGATGGCCTGCGGAGGCCCCTTTCAGCCTGAATTTTCCTATCTATTTCCTACTTGTCTACTGCCTATTGTGTTATTATCAGGCCTCTTTCTTTTTGAAGGCCTGTGAAACCTGGGTGGACATAGAAAATGTTGACACTAAATCCTAGCGATAGGCAGGATTTTACATCATTGCCATGTCCTATTGTTTAGCTGAGACATCTCCCACTCACCACACCTGTGAGGCATTTACTGTGAGGCACAGCTGTCCTCACACCAGAAACAGAACTGCTAAGATTTTGGGTTGTGGAGCCAAATAGGAATTTTGACAGTGCAACACCGAGTATCACAATGCCTGGCTCCATTTGTAGCTCCAGTTGTTATTAACAGTATTTTTTTAAAAAAACAATTCTCCCCTGACACCACTCTATCAAAGCTAGCAATCACATCAGCGCCAGGCAGACTGGTTATAGGCATTTAACCTCTGCAAAAACTAGATCCGAAAGATGAAGCAACACTGTTCAAAATTCCTATTTCATACCTTCCACTTCTGCAATCCCTTGATAGAGTACTATATCAAAGATCTGAATACTTCTAAAAAATTCTTAAGGCAGTAGCAGTTGGAGAAGTAATTCTCAATAAAGCTCTGAAAAACTATTCCTGCAATTTGACCATCAAAACACTAAGTCTCTGTCTACCTTGCCACAGCTTCCACAAAGGACCAATATATAGCATATATACAGAATGTATATTTTGCTCTACAGTACTTCACTATTTACCTCAAATCTGAACTAGTATCAGCACACGCAGCTGTTTGAAAGCAGAGCAGTGTAATTTTCAGAGAAGCAGCATAAAAAAAACAGGGCAAACCCTCTGAAACTGAGAGGTTTTGACTTGGCCCACAATAATAGGAAGGTACTGAATCATTCCATGGTTGAAAATCTCGCTCTGAAGCAAACCAAGCAGCATGAAGATGGCACCTTTCAAACACAATTTCATTTTCTCATAGGGTACAAGCACATCTTATGTGAACATACATTTGTTCTCATTCAGTACAAACAGCAGCCTCAGCCCAGCTTAATCTCCTTTCTCCGTCCCACCTCCAGCCTCATGAACTAGCCTGCAGAGTGGCTGGCTTTTCTCTGCGCTGTAGGTAGTTTTGTTAGGCGTGAGTGAAGGGATTCCTTTGAAGGAAGGCTTGTCCTAGCAAGCGTGCAATGCAGAGCAAGTCTCAGGGAACGGAGGGAGCAGGTTCCACACTGAATGCTCATGTGATTGAGGATTTGGGGCCAGCTTCCCAGTTTGTAAAACGCTTTGGATGCTTTCTACACAAAACATGACTATACTGAAATCTGGTGCTCAGAAGCAGGTGTGTAGAATAATCTCCATAACTCCAGCATATTTTTAATACAACACAAAGCTTAAAATGAGCTTAGTACAGCACTTGCGGGGGGGGAAAAAAAAAACCAACACAAAACAAAACCAGGAACTGGCATAGTTTCAGCTCTCTGCCTTAGCTCTTTACGGTAAGAGAGGAGTGTGGCCAGCTGCCAGTTCTCAGCAGAGAAAAACATATGAAAAACTCTGAACTCTTCCTCATTATGGGCAGACTGTTGTCACCACCACAGCAAAGTTCCCAAATTGCAGATCAGGTGTCATAGTCACAGACACAAAAAAGCAGAGACAATGGCTGTTAAAATTTAGGCCCCTGTTTTGTCCTCATTTTTACAATCTGTTCCTCCCTCATTCAAGATGGTTTTTGGCTGGTGTTTGCTACGGACTCCTATTTTCTGAAGCAACAGCAAATGAGACGGGAAATATAATTTTAGAACACTCAGGGAAGCAGGTAGAATATTTATAGGTTATACCATCATTTTCAAGTATCCTTGGACCTTCTGATGTTAGCAGGACTGCAGAGCAGGTCAGGAAGGCTATATGCTCTATTTCTCTCTAATATAGCCTTCTCCGTATGTTCCCCTTTGTAAAAGGAATCTTTTCTTCAACTTGCTCTTGAAGACTCAGTGCCTACAGAACTTGAGTGCCTCACAGTAAACTTCTTTTAATAAAACTTCTACCAAAACTCCCATTAGAAGGCAGAACAATTTAACACCTTTCTTAGTTATTCTATTTCTGCTTATGGGAGTTTGAAAGAATCCTGCTTGTTGCCTTGATTTCACTGTCATGACCCTACACTCACTGATTGGGATTGGATATTTCTGATACGAGTAAGTCATTTGAAAAAAACCGACCTTTGGCTCGAGATCCTGTTTGGTGCTTTGGAAACTGCATCTTCTATTCTTCTACACTACAGGGCTATACTAAAAGCCTCACTGAATTTAGAAAGGATGCAAAACAAACGTCAGGGACATTTCGTAGTACAGGTTGTTAATTAGCACAAACATTAGGCTCACGCTGTAAGTGAAGTCAGTCTGCTGTAAAAGGAAACACATTACCAGCTAGTAGGAGACACAGCTTCATTGAAAGAACTTGAATGGACTATGAGTTTGCAACAGCTGTGGATTTTGGTCCTTGCTTTTGAAATACTACTTGACCATCTTCTTACCTTTTCTTCAGTGTATGACTGACCCTTATTTGAGACCCAATACTCAACATGACCCCTTTTTTTTTGCTGGGGGTTTGCCTTATCTCTTTGCTTCTGCTTCTAAAAAATCCCCTAAGAATTGTGGAATCAAATAAAAAAGTAGTAAGTAAAAGTCTCAATGGCGTGTTTGTGTTGAATTTTAAGCCCAAAATAAATTAAATAATAGCCAAAGAACACAGAAGTTCCCTTCTGGCATACAAAATTGATTTTCAACCTATTTATAGCAAGGGTGGAAGTGATAAATAATGTGTACTCAAGTGGCACCCCCAGCACTGGAGCGGGGATGAGAGGAGAACACCACCAGTCCCAGGACTGCAGCCCCAGCCTCCCCAGTTTAAAGGTAGTAATTTTCAGTTAAAAAAAGCCAATCCAGAAATGAGTTTTAACTGATGCTGCTGCAGCACTTTAAGACATTGCTGCACCCTGCTTATCTGCCCTGCCCTTTTGCTAGTGCTGATTTCTCCCAACAGATTAGAAGGTATAGTCATCTATGTACTGAATATTCATTCAAACCACTGAGAATACTGGATTTGCTTGAAAAAGTCAGCCTGAAGCCTAGGCACATACCACGTTTTGCCAGCTTTATCTACTCCACAGGCAATGAGTGCCAGCTGAAGAGTGATTAACAACTGCTGAGATTTAATGTCTTAAATCTTTGCAGCTGTCTGCTCACTGAATGTGAATCAGCAATTTTCATTAGGGAGGATTCTACCAGTCAGAATGGATTTCCCTTCCCCTCAATACCTTCTGTCTTAGCTGCTGCATTGGAGAATTTTATTTAAATTCCTTTTGGTTATTTATTTCATAGTAAGCTGTTTGACATGCAAAAGAACAGCGTTGTAATGTTTTATATTCTTGACATGCTCTGATATGCTGCTATCAAGGCAAGCCATACATTTCAAAAGATACAGTGCTGTTTTGATCTCCTTCCAGTGTTTATCACTAGGAAGGTGAGATTAGTAAGGAACTTCCACAATTCTGACACACACAAAAAATTAATCAAACCCAAAGAATACAACATTTACACACAAAATCAAAACATAGGAAATCTAAGACTCCACAAAACTATGTTAAGGAAATGTCTGGATAAACATCTGCAAATGAGCATGGACAGGATTACACTTTCATTTAAAATAACTAAATCTGAATCAATGAAATATTTCCATTGATTTCAGTGAGAATTGAATTAGAACTCCAGCATCTTTGGACAGAACTACGGACAGAACTACAGATAATTCAGGCCAATAGGTTAATGTTCTTTACTGAAACATATAGAATTATGTATTACAAGAATGGTATTATCATATCTATATGCAATATACATTATTATATATAATTATATATTCATTGTCAGGGTGCATATTGGAACATGAAACACACTTCCAGCTCAGACAAACTGTTTTATTTTACTTACAGTGAGCAAGTGGCACTCTTTTTCTAAATCTCAACTGTACAAACAAATTCCAGGCCCTTGGTTCCAAAGCTCACAAACACTATGCTCTAAAAACAGAAAAGTAAGAGCCGTGGAAGTTTAATAATTTATATAAAATGTCTCAGTGTATGACCAGTGTTTATGCTTGAAAGAAGGAGGCATCCAGGAATTTCACAGTCACTGTTTTTTTAATGTGACAAGTCAAGACGTTGTTAAGGAAATGTCAGTGATGTGCTGTTATTAACTACAGTAAAAATATAATGTGAAGGAAGATTTCTGGAGGATGGAAATTAGAATGTGAACAAAATGCTTCAGTGGCAACTGAAAACAGCAAGGATGCACAGCAAGAGAAAAAAAAAAATCCAGCACAATGAAAATTCTGAGAAAGCAACAACATTAATAACTGGACTTTACAAGAAGCAATTCAGGACTGAGCTCTCCTAGGTTTTCTTATTAAGATGACTTCTTTTACCTTTACCAAATTTCAGAAACAAAGAAGAAAAGAGAAGGGAAAAGGGAAAGGAAAAGAGAAAAAATAAAAGCAGTACGCAACTGGAAACTTTAATTCCTATTCTAAATACTGGCAAAAGTCTTAACCATTTTGCAGCTGCCCACATATCATTCTGGAAGTCCATGGAAAAAAGGAGCAGAATCAGGATTTGACTCTCAGCTCCATACTTAATATGTAAACAAGTCTTCATCTTAGATTCCCCATAAATTTCATTTTCCTCCTCAAATAAGATAAGAAAAATCGGAGGGCCTTGCTACCTTAGAGATTATGTATTACAAAACATGTTCTTTAAGCCTGTGGAAACAAAAGTCATCCAATAGACTGCTGCTGACTTTAAGCACCCAAGCAATGTCACTTAGCAATTGTTATTTTTTATATTAAGGGAAACAGACAGTATCTTATAGTCCTGTATTATTTTCCCACCCCAAAAGATGCCTTAGTATTAACACTTTTGCTTCTAGGCTTGCTATGATTTCATGACTTACGTTATTAGAGAAATTTAAAGGAAGAAAAATATGTATATACATGCAGTAAGAAAGATGACTTTTGATTGTCTTGATATAAAGAAATACTCAAATCCTAAGAAGCAGTATTTTCTAGATAATTAAGTTACTGGAATAATACCCATTCGTTACAACTGGCAATACCTTTCCTACAGTCCTTACATCTGCTTTATGTTCCCTTCTGAAAAGGGATTATATGAAATATTGTTGGTGCAGTGACCCCAGAGGTACCTTCTAGTCCTAGACCACAAAGGATGCGACAAACATATATATGTGTCCATACTCCCATTCAGATGCTGCGAATATATTGTCTATTGATACTACAGAGCCGACATGGAAAATGTGTATGTCACAGTTTTGGGCCAGGTTTGCAGTTGTTCTTCCCTTTGTCCCCCATCTTCCTGCAGCTTTCCTAAAGAGGCTTTAGCTATTTCTGTGCACAATTAAGGTTTTGGTTGGGTGGGTGATTGGTTGGTTTTTGCTTAATTTGGAAACATACATAGCAGAGAAATACATAGCAGAGAAGAATTCCTGACTTCAGGTCTTGCATCTCAAAGCTGTAACTCCAGAATTACAGTGCTACAAAGGAAGCAAATTACTTCACACTTCCAGGTCACGGTGGAGAAATAGGCTGCTGAAGTAACAGCAGAGCGCTATAAAGTCAGCCTCTCCCACTCTGCTCAACCTGTGGCTGCCTTAAAATGGTTAGAACAAAAGGGAAACTACAGGGACAGGTAAGAATAAACTGTTAGTAAAACTGGCTCTCAGCTAAATATATTTTTCTTCTTCGCTCTTTTTACTAAGATGGCCAGGGATGCATTCTGCAAGAATTAGAACACGTGGAAGGTTTACCATCACTGTAGCACTTTGAACCGCAGGAAAAGAAGAAACTCACTGAAACAAAACCACAGTCCTGTGTTCTAATCAAAGCAGATACTGGTTTTAGGTTACTAAATGTAGTGCCATTTAATTAACAAATTTAGAGCAAAGAATTAAGGTGCTACATAGGGAGAAAACCCAGCACTTTTAAACCTTTGGCTGAGCTCTGTGAACAAAGTGGTAGGACAGAGCACTGGAACAAAGCTGGGGGATCAGCAATTCCACTTTGCTGAGGAATTCCCTCACTGACGTCTGAAATAAATCTGCTCTGCCTCTCTGAGAAACCCCTTGACTGCTCATCAACTACTCTCATCGCTTTCCTTTCCAGACCTTTACTGAGATGTTAATGAGATAACCACATTTCATCTATTACAGATGTTTTAATGTTAATAAAATAAAACTCTCCACAGAAGAACGAAAAATATTGCAAAGGGGAAATACCAAATTATGAGTAAATGTTCACAGAATACTGTGGGGAAAAATATTTCTGGGAGTTCTGGCAGCTGACAATAAAGCAGCTGATGGTAGACCTGTGTTAAGAGAAGTTCTGTACACAAGAAACAGGAAGCAATTATTCCATGTTTATTTTGTGGAGATAAAATGTCATTTGGAGTCCTATGTATATACATTTTTTTGGCTGCATACTTTGAAAGTAAGTAAAGACTAGAGAGGGAATGATAAATGTGGTAGAAAACACGCGCTGCCTAGGATCTTAACCACAGGAAACAGGCTTGCTTATGCTAGAAGGGAGAAGAACAAGAAAGTCAGTCTTCCAGGCATTGTAGATCAGGGACTGCTGACACATGCTTTGGCTTTAACATCCTGAAGAGGACACAAATCCTGCCTCAAACATAATGAAAAAATATCACATAAATAGAGCCCTCATGCAATACACACCACCTGGTTCTTTTATGGTGCTCTTCACCAGGTTTCAAAGCATTTAGTAGAGTATATCAAGACTTGCTAAGGATGCTGGCACTAAGTGGGCTAGGTACTGCACGCCAGATGCATATGCAGAGTCTCAACTTTCTCTAACCTTAAAAAAAGACACAATATACTGATCATCAGAATAATTCTACAGTTCAAAGAACAACAAATACCAATCCATCTTACCAGCTTTCTAAATACCTTGTAATTAGGATGATTTGTTTCCTGCATATTTATACAGCTGAACTGAACAGTAATCAGGGAGAGGCAGGGGATACTTTCTGCACAATATGTGAGGCTGATGAAGATGAGCACCAGATTTTATTTGCCTGGGCCATACAGTAGCAATGACAAATGCTTCCTTACACTGCTGACTGTCATTGTGTGTTTGAATGGCACACAGGGAAATGTCCTTGGTACAAATAACTCACCAAAAAGCTAAAGCAAGTTATCCCCAGAGGGCTTGTAAATTTGTCAGCAGAGCAAAAAAGCACAAAGTTAAAATGCCGTTCAACAGCTCTGCAGGTAATATTATTTACAAATTATTAATTTGTTTGCTATCTTGCTAACCTAACTGAATGGGGGGGGGGGGCAATAACTTCTTGTAGATTACCAAAAGGTTGCACCACGTGAAGAAAAGTTATCTTTAGCCACTATTCAAATGACACCTGTGAATAAAGCTGGTTAACACCAGTTCTTCCCTCTTTCCAGAGAAGACCCCAGCTACCCTATCACCATATGGGGAAACAGAGTAGACTCACCAGGCAGCTCTGCCTAACTGCCTAAGGTGGCATTGCAATACCTACATCAACACGTACATGGATTCAATTATTTACCTGCTGTGATGTAGTCTTACATCTCACCTATTTGCCAGTTCCAATATACAGTAATGCTGTGCCTTCTAGAATAGAGGATGTGGCCTATATTCCTACAGTCTAAGATCTACTTCCAAAAACACTTCTAGAAAGGGGATATTTAACTATGGCATATCTCAAGGCCACAGCATTTATTTTGCAACCCTTTTTGTCAACAGCTCCAGAATTTTAAAAAAATTTTTTAACATTTTCTTCATATTATCATTTCTATACAGTGTTTTAAAGGCTTATTTTGTGAGATTCCAACTGGAAAGTGGACTTACAGTAAGCCAAAATTTTACCCCTTGTTTACTGTTACTTTATCTGTGCACGTGTATTTACAGTGTCTATGTGGGAAGCAAATAATTTCTTTCAGGGTCTTTTTCAGCGTTGTCGGAATTCTTTTCAAGGTTAACACTGATAATGATTCCAGGTTAGAACTGTTTACAGTGTCTGCAGGGGAAAGTCCTGCTTTAGAGCTCATAGTTTTGCCCATATGTTTCCATGATATCCTCTGCTGCCTGCAAATTGTATGACACAGATTTATATGTGAGGAGGATAATACGTATGCGTCACACCATGTCACGCTTGATGCATGTGTGCTGCACAATCAGACAACCAGATTTCTGTTTGGGATTTGTCAGCAAGAATCATAGAATAATAGAATGGTTTGGGTTGGAAGGGACACCTAGAGATCATCTAGTCAAACCCCCCTGCAGGGAGCCCGGACACCTTTAACCAGATCAGGTTGCTCAGAGCCCTGTCCAACCTGGTATTGAATGTTTCCAGGGATGGAGCCTCCACTACTTCTCTGGGCAACACCTTCCAGTGTTTTACTACCCTCATTGTAAAGAATTTCTTCCTTATATCCAGTCTAAACCTACCCTGCTTCAGTTTAAAACCATCACCCCTTGTCCTGTCACAGCTGGCCCTACTAAAAAGATTTTCCCCAACTTTCCTATAGGCCCCCTTTAAGTACTGAAAGGCCGTAATCAGGTCTCCCCGGAGCCTTCTCTTCTCGAGGCTGAACAAGCCCAACTCTCTCAGCCTGCCCTCATAAGAGAGGTGCTCCAGCCCTCAGATCATTTTTGTAGCCCTCTTCTGGACCCGCTCCAACTGTTCCATGTCCTTCTTTTGCTGAGGGCTCCAGAGCTGAACAAGAGTGCCAAGGATATAATTTTATGTCGCATTGGGTCAGCTCCAGGTGTCCCACAGACACGTATGTACCAGTCATTGGAACACAATGCCGACATCCAAGTTGATAAATTCACACGGGATGATGTAGCACAATACAGATAGGCCTTTCCACAACATTGCATCCACAAAAACAGTATGTGGAGGGGACGCTGCTCTTAGTAAGAGGGGACATCTAATCAAGCAGCTCTTACTTATCTTTTGGCAGATAGTTCAGGTGGAATGTCAATAACCAGTCATGAATAAAGCTACACATTTGCCCTATTCTGGGAAGAATTTTGTATTTCCATTCAGATTAACCCCCACAAGAATTTTACTGAAGGACAGCTAACATGGGATTGTTATCTGATCGTAAACACTGTCTTTTCTCAGCAGTAAATTCAGAGCCAAACTTCTGTAACCCTTCCCCACTGTCACCTTCATTCTGCTGGGGAAGCTGTGCGCTTCCAGCATCAGCCTGTGCACTTAGCTTGTGAAAGAGGCTGTAAATACAGTCATCCTGACTCCTACATTTTAAATACCTGTAAATAGTTTTACTTATATCTCCTTTTTTGAATAAACCATATTGGGGAAAACACTCCAATTACATCCTCATTAAATTTGTTAATAGCATTAAACCTAACCCAGGAGACACTTCGGATTCATTTTAATTCTTTTTCTCCCCTCTAGGCAGTCACTTTATTCTGTAGACAATGCTTCTGAAATCTTCGTGTTGTTACCATTCCTAGATTTTTCTCTGGTTTTTTACTGCTCTAGTGTTGTCCTTTCATCTAAATGGGAAAAAAAAAACCCCACAGAAAAAACACAGAAATCCACACACCTCATCCTTTCTAGATCACTGCAACAATGAAATAACCTTAGGTCAAAGAGCTGTTGTGTAACTAACTGTCGTGCTTGTTTTGATTTTCTGGGCCATACAGTGGCCTGAAGTCACCTCCATCTGGAAGGCTTCCTCACTCTCCTGATGCATGTGTATGCACAGACACACAGGCACACAGCCCAAACGCGTTCCAGCAGAAACAATAACATTAAATTGGGAAGGAATACTCTTGCAGAGTCTGCACTGGAGTCATTACTGTCTTGGTGGCATCTTGCAGGACCATCAGAGAGACAGCACTAGCAGCGAACTCTTGTGTACGTGGTGCAAGTCCAGGAAACTGCTGCAGACCCGCTTTGCAGATCACTGCCAACTTTAGGATCTTGCCCACCACCTCGTAACCAAGCAATGCCACTTCACTGACTGCTTACAGTAAGAATAAAATGATAAAAAGACTACCATTTAAATAAATTATTTTACTGCCTAAAGCTAACAGGAGAAATACTATGTTTTCAGTAATGACATTAGTACTAGCTGCACACTAAGCTTTGAGTAGCTGCGTTCCTTACTTAACTAAATTGCTTTATTCTTGTCTCGTTATAATTGCCTAAATTTTAAAAAATAATAGTAAAATTTTGTCATGCTTTTTCCCCATTGTCCACCAGATAGCAATTTTCTGCTGGATTAAACATCTCCTAATCCTTCAGGAATGTGTACATACCAACTAATTATTTGAAAAAAAGCTTTGTTGTTTGGGCTTTGAACATAGCAGCAGGCTTTTTGAATTACAGACTGAAATTTTATGCAGTTAAATAATTTCCATGTGGATCTCCTTCACTTCTCAAAGCCCTGATAGAGTATATAACAGCAGTATGCTAAAAATTTATGCATTTGAGTAGAAAAAATTGAAATGGAACTAAACTCAGCATTATTTTAGATATATGTTTAAGTTCTTTGATGAATCAGGCACAAGATTTTCAGTTTCTTTTTTTTCTCCCACTAGAAAAATCTAAATAAATGGGGAAGAAGAAAGTAGAAAGTAAACACATGTACCAGGGGTTTATCCCAAATAACAAGCTTTGATACTCAAATAGCTCAATACTTAAATAACATTGGGCAAGACTGTCATACATCAGATTAAGAAACATGTTTTCATTTGAAATACATAATGCCGCAGTGTACACAGAGGAACCACATTCCCATTTACGTGGGTAATGAACTATACTGTATTAACAGTAACATACTTCTAAATGCAATGCAAATAAATAAGAACATCTCTTTGGTATAAAACACCAACCTCCACATTCAACCCCAGAAAGTCAGGTTCAGAACCACCAGCATTGGATTTACGGCATTGCCCTACTAAGTGTGCCTCGCTGAGCTGCTGTAAATAATTCTCAATCTGCAAGATTCTCAGCAGTGATATCCTCACATCCTTGTCAGTGCAGATTGCCAAACCCCAGCAAGTTTCTTCTCTTTCTGAGCCCTACATTGCTCTTCTCATGCACAACTGATCATTAGGAAATGGGAATTTTGACTGATTCTTGGAAGTGTACCTAAATGTTCAGATGCTATAGAAAGCAGAAGGAGCCTTATTATTGCTGGTTTATTGACCACTGACTTGCAACAAGTTTCCTCAATAGCTTTAGTCCTTTAGCATTGTAGGCTAAGGTTGAAGGCTGAGGTGAGCTTAACAGGGGACAAATGGGA